>BQNB010008381.1:31592-61008 GCA_026074375.1 Tanacetum coccineum | reverse complement strand
AACATTTATTAAATCCAATGTATCATTTTCAAACGACTCTTTTTGAGGTCATTCTCATATCTTGTGTTGTTGATCTATGAAGTAACACTTCTGGACACATTATTCGCGACCCTATTTGGGGGTGTTACAATTTGTATCAACGAATAATCGATCCTTCGTGTAATTCCTTCGGTAATTGCGAAACGATTATCTTCAAACTTTCCTTCTCTTTTTTGTTGCGATTTTTCTAATTTTTTTGATTTTTTTACACTAACTATATACGAAACTCGGAGTAGTTTCACCATCTTCATGATCATAATAATTCTGGATAATTTCTTCATTCTTCGGACGTACCATTAATTGCGATGGTAGTAAAAATACATGAGTTTTGACTATAATATACATTCCCATTTGCAATGTGCAAATTTCTTCCAACCGTACCAAAATAGACACAAGACTCGGGAAATACAAACTTTACACTTTAAGCAACTAGCAACTGTAAAATAAACTTAATCTAACAGGGTAGGCTAAGGTGTAAAGGTGTAACGAAACAAATAATTGGTGTAGTTCCTAAAGGATTGGCTCTACGGGTTGTTCTAGGGGTATCTTACTCTTAAAATGAGAGTAAACAAAGGGTTTATACGGGGGTTAACTAACCAGTGTAGTTAGTTAATAAGCAACATGTAAAGGCAATTTGGGTGTAATCCTAAAATTTACCAATTTAAACAAGTTACTCCATCTAAATCCATAGTACTTATCACTGCGGTCTCGAATAGATATACCAAGCCAAGTTCTAAAGTCTACAACATCACCGGCACACTCATATTTTGTAGAATTTGGGTAAACATTTGGAAACGGATAAGGTTAAATCCTCACAATATCTAACAAGGGTTATTGTGTGCGGGTTATGTATCAAGTAATTTCATAAAAGTATGCTTGAAAATTTTTAAATTTGAGCATAATTTAAGCATTTTAGTGTGAAAATTAGGACAAGTAAACATTCTAATTCCATCCCCCCACTTGAATTATACAACGTCCTCGTTGTATAGATAAAACATTAAATACGGGAATTAAAAAGAATTAGAATGAGAAACTCCCCTGATATTTGCTTTGTAGATTCTCCGTGTTGAGTTTATTGAGCAAGAATTCGTGTCGAACAGCCGCCTTGAAGTTTCAAGACTCCAACACCTCCAGACTTGTAAATACTTCAACCAACTAGTTGATTTCTATTCTTTCATTGAGTTCCTGTGCAAATAATAGGAAAAACGTGCATTCCTATTTTTGGTACCTACGGTTAATATAAACTAAACTAAACTAAACAAACTAAATACGAGTCAGTCTGGTGAATACATCATGTGCATGAATACGCCATATTGCCAAAACTGACAATAATATTTTTAAAGTGCATAAAAAGTAAAGACTGATAACGTTTAAAAAATTAATATGCCATATGGTATGAAGCGGATACGCTGTTTTGATGTTTGGGAAGTGTTAGATATTAGAAAAAGACTCGGTCACCCCATGTATTTTACTGTTCAATATAGCTCGTAGTTTAATAGGTAAACAAGTCTTTAAGTTAGACTTGTCTTCAGCTTCTCTTCACTCGGCTCTAGTCACCATCTCCTTCGTTTATTTTCATAAAGATTTCTTGGTAAGCTCGGCACGCCTCTTCTCTTATGATTATAGGATCATCGTATTGTCTTCTTTTACAGCAACATACTCTTCATCATTATTGAACGAATATTTGATCATCATATATCTCCTTATATTGCACACCGGTAGCTCATGAACTTCACATAATTCTTCTCTCTCATTATCTTCATGATTTATCTCATAAGCATCATCATACTTTGTATATATGTTCCATCGTCTCTCTTGTTCGTAACGTGACTCATCATCACCTTCATTGATAAATCTTTCCATGATAGCTTTGTTTCTTAAAGCCTCATCTTTAAGTTCACTTCCTTCTAAAGCCTCGTACCATTCGTAATCCTGATAATGGAGTCGGTTTCCAATAATGTAAGTTTCGGGTAAGTTTCCTCCATTACTGTATCCATCATCCTTCCAACTACATGTTGGACATTCCGAATACCCAATCTTATAATTGAAAGGCTTGCAAGTATGTTTAACTGGTGTGGGTTTGGTCCAAACTCCGGTGTTAGTCCATGGCTTCTCATCGACCCATGGTACTGATCTGTAATAAAAACAGTTTAGCAACAAAGCATGTGGACGAAATTGGCTTTGTCAATCGACTAGGTCTGGTTGGATTAACCTCCGGATCCATGAGGACCGACCTGTGATCAGGTAGATTCATCTTAAGAAGAATCTCCTTGACATGATTTCCAGTATAAGTATCAGATCATCTGATGTGTAACCATCAAAATCTCCATACTTGCATGTTCTCTGTATCGGAACGTCTCAAAGCAGACACACGATAAGAGTGAATCGGTTATTACTACTTACCGAATTAAAGAGAAAAGTTGATTTGAAAATCAATCGACGTGCAGTTTTAGAAAGTATTTGGAGACACATCGAGAGTGTTGGGATAGCATAAAATCAAATTTCATTAGAAGACTCATTTGTCTTTGGAAAGAAGTTCATAATCGATTGCTTAGAAAATCATTGTTGAGCACATCGAGAGGTTTCCAAATGAATCGTCAATTCACAACCAGGAACAAGATTGATTCCACAAAGAATCGCACCATCGTTGCTGTTCCATTTGTTCATAAGTTTAAAACCATGTGGATCTCACATTCACCTACCAAGAGCTTGTTTGATGTTGGCTCTAGAAGGATTTCAACATCATTTAGAACTTTCGTATCACTCGATGTTCTAGGCAATACCTCGAGTATAATGCGAAGACTCTTAACAACTTTTACTTGTTGTCAAAAAGTGTGTGAGAAACAACTCAATATGGAAAAAGAGTCCTAACGAGACTTTTAGGATGATCACAATGCCTAGACTCAATAGTGCATTTTTTGGTTTAGTGTCGAGGCTGGCAGCCGGACTGCCACCTTTTTCAATATCGACTACGCGGAAGAGAGAAAGATGATACGAATCGAATTGATCTTGTGAGAAATGAAACAGAATCCTTTGAGGGATCTTGAGTAGCAAGAGGAGGTTGGTGGCAGCTAATTACTAGGTCCATGATACTTACTCAATGTCCAGCAATCAACCATGTGAATCTGACAGCATTGTATGACCCGGTTTCTTCCTAATGTTTAAAGGAGGGCTACTTTCTTTTCACCCTTTAACTTACATTTCTTTTTCATTCTTCACCCCTTCAGTATTACCGAGACTTCATTAACTAAACCTTGTTGGTTTTATTCCAGTACTATCTCTATCACAGTCCTGCACTATACCCTAATTCTCACATAACTCCTTTGTAATCAACCTAAGACTCCTACACTAACTAGTGGGATTCCCTGGGTAAGATCCCTCTGGTTTGGCGGATCTGTGGGAGCAAGTACCTAACCTTACCATACCTTATAACTCCTAATTAAGTTGAATACAAGTCGGTCTTTGGTATTTCCACATAGCCAATCATAATACCAATCGCACACCCCTTAATATGTGCACCGATATTCGAAAAAGTTTAGCATTAGGAGGAGCCTACACTTTAGTTTAAAAGATCACATTTTATATCAGATTTTACATAATTAAATCACATTGTCTCCAGCCTTGAAGCAAAAATTTCAAAATCCGATGAATTTGGGTCTCAATTGATTTAAGATAGGAAAATTGGGAGAAAGTGTGTCAGGTTTATAAAATCCGAAAATGAAGCATAGAGTTACTTAATGTATCAAGCCTAAGTTTATATTTAGTCACTACAAAATACTGAACTTTTAGCACAACATATAAGAAAACTACCCATATTCGGTTTCTCTTTCATGCAACTCGTATCGCCTTCGCGAATCCGTCCACCATCAAAGCTTTACCAGATTCCTAGAAGATACGTCGTGTCTTAGCGTTATCTGAAAGCGAACATGGAACTCCTTGCTTCTGACAACGTCTTTCTTCGTCCAAAATCTTGTATTCATCCCTGGATTTATCCTGTTGACTCTGAACTCTTTGACTCGGTAGTCCAACGCTTCATCGATCTGTTGTAGAGTACCATCACTGAACTTGTGGATCTCATTGAACCTCATCATCATCTGCACCCCGTATCTGTCTCTTAATGTAACTGCCCTTGGAGAGTCTAGACTGTGTATTCCAGGCTTGAACTCAAAACCTGTGGCATCCCATCGATTTTGGTGAGATATAACTGCACTGTAACCTCACAACCCCAGCTGTAAGTCTTCTACCATTGTCGGATAACCAAGTTATCCTTGTCCAGAGGTTAAGCACAGTAGTGAGAAACCTATTTATGTCAACGGCAGAAAGGTGTTTCAATTGACCCAGAAGATTTAACAATTACAGATCATCAAAGTCAACTATGGTTACAAGTAATTGGAAAAAGGTTTCCCTTTCTGCTATGACATATTCTTTGAGATCAGCTCGACGAAGGACTATCTTCTTCATGTAGTTGTACCCATACATTGAAAAGACATTGAATCGGCAGACACTTAAGAATGCAAATGAGTCCCTACTGCTTGGCGTCTCCTTCAGATGAATAATCTGTCAATGTAACTTCGTTGTCTTTGAAACCACCAGTAAGAGATACCATACATAAGATGCTATGTTCATACTTTCACATCCTCTTCATCCATAACTGTCAGGCACTAGTTAGCTCCAAGCCGACATCAGGATAGGTTGATGCCACCTTTATCTTCAAAGATTTGACAAGGCCGGTCTGCCCAACCTTGCGACCAATCGTAGATACACAGGTCTTTTTTGAAGAAGAAGTCTGGTTGAAAGTTTACATGGCCTGGTACACCACCCGTGGAAGGTGTCTTAGGCTGAAGTTGTAACCTGAGGACTTATCATCCACTTATCGTGTTGAGAATTTTGTGGCACTCTTCCATTTGGAATTAGAGATGAATCACGTCAGGATGAAACACTTTAACGATTTCGAATGCAGGGCCTTCAAGGTCTTGTAGTGTCAGGTGAGTGATTCCTTGTCGTTTGCGGTACTAATCCATAAATATCGCCATATCCCCGATTTTGAGCAGTAGAGAGTTCTCCGTTGGAGGTTCAAATTCGACTCAGAGCGGAGGCCCAGTTTGTTTGTTGGCATAGTCAGATCAGATGATGGAATAGTCAAAAGCGGTTCTGGAGTGGCCTGATCAGTCTTCAGTGAGAGTTTTCCACCAACTCGCCTCAAGTTTGACTGTAGGAATTTGATCACGTCCCTACTCTTTCACCACTAGAAGATGCTTGTTCATCTAAAGTGGTTTCATCATCCATCATAAAGATCATCAAAATCATTATGATTGAGGGCTTAAATCTGGGTGTCAAGCCGTTGTCCAAGCAGAGTATTCCGCTAAAGCAGCTGTCTTAGAGGAACATTGGGCGCGATGCTTTTGACTGATCTCCCTGATGAGTGGATGAGGATGGAGGTGGTGAAGGAGGAGCTTGAGCAGAATCGGAGGCTCTAGTTGTGCCAGAAGCCCCTGACGCCCCTGACGGTGGTGGAGGAGGAGGTGGTGGTAAAGGTGGAGACCCAGGCGGAGTCTTTAGAGAATCTTGCTACTTTACTATTATTTCCTCCTGAGCCTTATCTACATCAAAGTGCCACACTATCATCACACGGATAGAGTCCAGCAGTGCTGCATATGCTACACGGTGGACAGCAAGTCCCTTGGTCATAGTTCTCTTCCAACAAAACTTTAGAGCATACATTCCTCATGTCAGACGTAGGGAGATCCTTGAAGCGAGCACGAAGAGGAGCTCTCATTGCATGCTTTACTGATGAGATAACCACCTCCTTAACTGATTCATTAATCTTTCGGTCAATCTCCTGTGAATCAATAAACTCCACCGTCTGCTCTCTGATCATTTTGGGTAAGTCCATAGTTTCCAACTTATTGATCCTGCTCCCTGCTTGTCTAGACGTGTTTCCAGAGCTTGATTTTCTTCCACTAGATTCACGATAAACTCTCAAGTTTCACCCAAATTCATGATGATGATGGGATCTGACGAACCTTGTTGAGGTTGAGGTGGTAGTGAAGCAGTTTCGTTGATGTTTGCCTGCATTGTGGTTGTGGTGGTTGGCAATGGCCAATGACATTGGGAGAATCGGGTCTAGCCGGGACCGATCACCGCGATGTCATATAGGGAATACAAAAGGTACTAGCTGAAAAGTATACATGACACCATTTATTCAGCTTCGATGTCTGCTGTCGTCTTCTCATTGTAGGCCTCAAACGGTTTGTCATTCAAGAATTGATCACCAAAGCTAAAGTCTTTGGCAAGATGTTGTAGAGAAGACAACTCCCCTGTAGAACTGACAGGTACGTTCAGTTATTCACCTGTACATCAACCAGGTAGCTTAGAACCTTCCTTGCACAGGGTATGCCTGGCTGTGAACCCTTCATCCTAGCTCAGGTTGTGTTGACTGGAGGGAGTCAGTGAATCTCAACAATTCGAGTTTTCAAGATTTATTGTCCAGCAAGAAACACTAGGAGTAGGTAAAAGGTTTGGGATCAGCAACATCATCAGGATTGGTCCAGCTGGCCACCATCTATTTTACCAGGACTGGACCAGCCTGGCCTTCATCTAGTTTACCAGGTTCTGGTCCAGCCTAGCCTTCCGTCTTGAATCCCCACTTCTGACACTGAAGGCATTTCCTTCCTCAGACTCCGTGTCACTGCATATTAAACCCAAGTTCAGCATACAGGAGGAAGACACATACATGGCCCGCTGATCAGATGGAATGGGAGTATGTCTCTTAAATATATAATGTCAGTCCCCGGCTCTTTTTCTAGAAGTCCTGAAGTGTAGAAGAACTTGAGCAGCTTGTCATCACCACATTCACTTTCCCATTTCCCGGCACCTCTGTCAAGTGTGATTGAAGTTTCCCAGAATCAATATTCCCTGAATACCACAGTGGGGAAGAGGACCCCTATGCGAGTATGGTAAGCACCGATAGGCTCTCTTTCTGGAACGCTTTAGGCATTATCGCCTCCTCTGTGTCTTCAAGGCTGGGTTTAGCAGCAGGAACCCCTTCATCAATGAATTCATCTACCAACTGCTTAGAACTCTTAACAGTTCTCTTCTTAACCACTTTCCCTGCCTTAGCACGTTTGGCTAGTGGTGGGGCCTTCGACGACTCTGACACCGGCTTACGCTTCTTCTCCTGAGGTTTGGCCGGTGCTGGTTTAGGCTCTGGATGCGCTTTGGTCGGTAAGGTTTTGATTGCTTGTTGGTTTTGGTTTGGGTTGTTTTGCTGGCTTTGCTGACTGGGGTCTGGAGAATCAGGATCACACACCTTCCTCACCGCGATGTATTCGTTTGATGCTTTGCAACCTTTTTTAATAAGCATCATAATAACTCAAGCTATCCATGAATACATCATTGATGAGTTCATTCCGGTATAGTCATCCCGAAGACTTCCCGTTTGGTCCCCTTAGCGCTGAACTTGAGATTACCTAGTACAGGTTCCTCAGTAGGCAGATGGAGTGGGGACTCAGGTCTTAGGTGGAAGTTGTGTAGCCGTTGCAAGTGAAATAATTATCAACTTAGTGAACAGGAAACTTGGGACAAATGATAGTTTCCCCGCCCCCTTATCTCTTTCCTTAGCTATGTTGTGCCAGAATCCTCTGTCTTCTGTGAAATTGGGAATAGACTGAGTAAATTCTTCCCAACATCCTTTTTAGCATAATCATGTGACTTTGATTAACAACACCCTAGAGGATCTGTAGCACTGGGCTCTTGGTCTATTCAAATCCTGAATCTTACCCGTAATCACAGATTGATGATTGTTTGATGAGTGCCCTCCATGGTTGAAAACATGTCCGTTACTGTGACATTGACAAGTTAATGACTTCTCTTGGATAAACCCACCTCATTAACGAACTCGATAAGCTATCAGGAGACGTAGGAGGAAAAAGGCCCGATTTATCGACAGCGATGATCTAAAGAGCGTCTCAGAGTGTGTCTATGAGATCAACCATTGCTCGTCCAGTGACACTATAACTCACCGGCTTACTGTCAAAACAAATAGTATCCCAGAATTGTTGAATAAAGATAGCCAGTATTGTTGGATGACGCTTTAAAAGCTCTGAATAAAATTTGTTGCTGAAATATCCACAGCAATCTTGAAAATTGGGCTGGGTTGAGATTTTTCTTCATTCAGATAGCACTTGCTTTTCCCAAATTGGCACCCATCGAATGCGTGGTAAGATCTGTTCATCTGTACGGACGTGTTGCCATTTCGGGTGCAAAGTTCAGCATCACCATTGTATCCTGCACAGTAACAATTACAGACAACGACCAGCAGATAGGAATTGTTAGATGTGAGCATATCTCAGAAGTTAAATCACGTATGCACAAGATCCAAGAGTAAGAACCCTAAGATCATGTTATAGTGTTAATCAATGAGTTTGGTCAACTCTTGAATCAACGGAAGTTAACTCATCGAAGAGAGGACATAACACACCGATTAAACTATAAGATTCAATGGCAATTTACAATCAATGCAATGCAAAACGCAGTGAGCTCTTTTACACTACCAAAACGCAATGGACAAGCAACTTTTAGTGACTCAAAACGCAATGAATATTTTATAAGCTAATATCAAAACGCAGCCACTTAAAACGCAATTAGCAACACTCAAAACGCAGCCATAATCAAAACGCAGTAACGTCAAAACGCAACACTCAAAATGCAGCCATCATCAAAACGCAGTGATTATAATATTCAAAACGCAACCATTAAAAAAATTTCGAAATAGGGGCTTCAATATTTTAATATTAAAAATTTCTTCAAATCAAAACGCAACGAGTTGCGTTTTGTCCTGTTCAACGATTAATGACCAAAACGCAACACATGAATAAAGTCAAAACGCAACAGTTACATAAGCAAAACGCAATCCAAAATATCACTCAAAACGCAATCATAACAAGTATACCAAAACGCAATCAGGGATATTTTCTTAAAACGCTTTCAAGAACAAAGACAAAACGCAACCTAGAGTCTAACAGCAAAACCCAAATCAAGAAATAAATTGTTCAAAACGCAACTGAAAATAACCACAATAAATCGCAACCAAGAACTAATTCTCAAAACGCAACATGAATTTAACAACAAAACGAAACCAGGAGCACATTAGACAAAACGCAACCTAGAACATCATACCTAAAACGCAACCAAGAACCTTTATCAAAACGCAATCAAGAAGGCTATTTTTCGCAGATTCAAACTGTCAATTTAATGCATCTACGACTTAACCTATTCTTTACATACATTCAAGGGCATTTGCAAATTACAATATCAACGACATTGGGTAGTACCAAGCATTATTCGCATGAGTTTTGACTTAAAAAGTCAATATTCAAGCGAAAATCATTAGAACCATACGATTGGAGATGGGGTTTCATTCATTCATACATTAAGCATCCATTACCAAATCAAATTCTATCCCTATCATTCACACATGAACAATAACTACTCCACCTAGATTGGAAGAATATTTCTCTCGAAAATCCCTAATAAAAACGAGTTAAATGAAATACATGCCAAAAACATTAGATTACAACATGTAAGAATGATAGACAACATATAATGAGTAATACCTAGGCACGAACCCACGAAATTAGACACTCAGAAGGCAAAACGCAATGATGGTTACTAAGAGAAAAGAAAAATAGTTTGATTGAGTTTTGACAAGTTTGACTTGGTCAAAACGCAACACCCATATATACCAACTTTCAATTTTCAGTAAATGACACCTATGGCCCCTCTTCTTTTTCTTTTGGGTAACTACCAACAATTGGCCGAATTGGCCCCTCTCTTTTTTTATTCCTAATTATGTAAGGTAAATTACACAAATGGTCCCTCACTTTTCATATTTCCTTTACTTTTAGGGATACATACAACTAATGGATGATTAACTATTGGGAAAATGACACAATTGGTCTTCACATTTAATAATCCTAAAAAACATTTAGCACATAAGTCAAATAAGATCCCTAAACGAACATTCAATTGACAATTTATTTGAACCATTTTGAGTCAACTCCGTCAAACTCCCCCTTAATCCATAACCCCTTATTACCACACCTTTTTGTGTTGAAAAATGCATGTTAGATGTCATGAATTTGAAAAACCACTCTCCCCCTCAATCAATGACCGTGTTCTAGTTAAAGAGCGGTAGTCGATTGATGAGTTTCAAATTAAGTAAAATCCCAAGTCTAATTTATTTACAAAAGAACAGCATTAAGCCACCAATGAAAATCCAAAAATTTTCTGAAAATCAATGACGAAAAATATTTAATAAAAAAGACTTCTCTCTAAATCAAGAAATAGAAGCACTGAAGGTACACAGATCGTGCGAGGTTGCAAGGATATAAAGTAATCCATGCCCGGGAGAACTTAATCACCCGTTGTTAGGAACAACCGTCTTTTTGGCGACGTGCTTTCCTCATTTTGAAAAGCGGGTTGCAGTCTGAAATAACTACAAGCCATTAAGACATGTTTTGAAAGGTTTAAACTTCCGTTCGAGCTTCATTTAAAGACCCGTGTCATTATTGAATGACATTTCTAGGACCGTAAATGTTATCGATAAACGGAAGACATGTCTTGAAGAAAAACTATTTTTTGGTATTTTCTATTTTCTGATTTTTATGGATTTTTGATGGTTTTATATTTTTGTATTTTTCTTTTTGGGTTTAAGTATGTACATATTTACATAGGATACTTGAAGCCAATCCGTTACTCATCCTGATCATCCTGAAGACTTTTGAGTGTCTCTGGCTTCATACACTTCATGCCAAGCCTTGGGAGAATGAATTCGAATCGTTCTCTGGGCAGCGCCTTAGTGAATATATCCGCCAGTTGATACTCTGTCCTCACGAAATACAACTCAACCACTCCTTTTTCCACTTGTTCTCTGATGAAATGATGTCGGATGTCGATGTGTTTAGACCTGGAGTGCTGAACGTTGTTGCAGCAAAGAGCTATGGCACTCTTGTTGTCACAGTACAGAGGGATGCGATTGTAAGCAAAGCCATAGTCTGATAATTGAGATCTCATCCATAGGATTTGGGCACAGCAACCAGACATCGCGATGTATTCAGCCTCTGTAGACGAGATGGACGTGCTAGTTTGCTTCTTTGATGACCAGCTGACTAACTTATCACCAAGGAACTGAGCACTGCCAGATGTACTTCTACGAGTGTCCTGACAACCTGCATGATCTGCGTCTGCATATGCTGTTAGTGCCATGGCGGCAAATGCGAGTGATCTATCTAAAGGTCTTTCGACTTTGGCTTCTTCCACTATTTCGCGAAGTGTATCTACACTTTCCTTAAGATGCCTAAGATAAACTAGATGAACTTCCTAATTGTTCCTATTGCGAGGGGGAATAGGTTCAACATCTATAGCATACTTTCTTGGTGCAAGTACGTTTAGTTTAACCTGATTTGTAGTGACACACGAGACCGTATTCTGTAGTTGGACTTTTAGACACTCGTTTTCATTTTTAAGGGCAGTTATCTGTTTTGTATGCTTAGCACACGTAATCTTGATCGAATCATAGATTGATTAATGAAAATGCCTCTAGGATTTTGAGAAATTTGTAAGCCTAAGAAAAATGATATTTGACCCATCATCGACATTTGAAATTTAGAACTCATTTCATTAGAAAAACGATCACAATCTTTGGGGTCGGTCGAGGCAAATATGATATCATCAACATATATTTGAACATGAAGAGTGTGTTTGCCTGTTTTCCGAATGAACAAAGTCGGATCGACGACACCCTTGGAGAATCCTTGTGCCAGAAGAAACTTTGACAAAGTCTTAGCCTTGCCTGGGAGCCTGTTTTAACCCGGAAAGTGCTTCTTCAGACGATCGACATGATGTGGACGTTTGGGTCAACAAAAGCCTCCGGTTTATGGACATAGACTTCTTCTTTGAGCTCGCCATTTAAGAATGCAGTTTTCACGTCCATTTGATAAACTGTCATGTTTTTGCTGGCGGCATTGGCAATGAATATCCTGATTGCTTCAAGACGAGCAACCGGGGCGAAGGATTCTTCAAAATCTAGACCTTCTTCTTGACGAAATCCTTTTGCTACAAGACGTGCCTTATTTTTAACACATAACCATACTCGTCTAAGCTTCACATTTATAAAGCCACTTGAGAGCAATAATCTGGCATCTGTCTGGAGGGTGGTACTAATTCCATACGTCCAGTCGATCATAATCATGGATTAGCTTTGCATGGCTTGAAACTAGCAGTCTTCAGTGCTGAAGATTGGAAGTTTTTCGGTTCGACTTTGGACAGTACAGAATTATAGAAGCACCACAAAGCATCCGTAGCAAGCTATTTTTGAGTGGATACCGGTCTTGAGGGATTCCCAATGATGTTATCAAGAGGATGAGAGTCAGTCCATTTCTGGATGTGTTCATGAGGTTGAGTGGATTGGTTGGATTCATGTATGGTGATTTCCCCAGATGATGAAGCTTCAGAGTTATAGTCTGGGGCGAACACATTAACAAATGGTTCGGGATCAGCTGCAGCAAACGGATTAATTTCTGCATATTGCTCACCTGCTACACCATGATGTACCGAAGAGGAATGATGATCCAGTGGTGATGATGTATGACTTCCTGATGGTGCGTCGAGATCAATAGCAATAGACACAGATGGACCAGTAGGTATAACCGGGTCTTGTGCTACATTAGGGATAGGATCCTGACGGACACCTGGTGGATTAAAATACTCATCAAACATGGGTTGGAATAACATCTCCAATTCTTTATTTGTGGGAGGTGCATATGGTATAGCAGGAGCCGGATTGGGTACGAGCCCTGAACTTATAGGTCCAGGCGTCAACAGGTTAGGAGCGGGTCCTGGACTGGATTGTACAGGAGCCATTTGCTCAGTCAGCTCATCGAATGTAACGTGAATAGTCTCCATTATTTGTCGGGACCGTTTGTTGTAGATTCTGTAACCCTTCCTGTTTGGTGCGTAGCCAACAAAGATTCCAATATCAGCCGTTGGTTGTAATTTTCCAAGATCCTCACTGTCATTTGTAGGGTAACAAAGAGCACCAAAGACTCGGAAAAATGTGAGATCAGGCTTCTTATTGTGTACTAGCTCATATGGGGTTTTGTACGTGGACATGTGTGAATAGGGAACGGTTTGGGTGATAACACGCAGTAGCCACAGCGTCGGCCCGAAAGAAACAACGGTGCCTTGGAAAAAATTAAACATTTGTCGAGCAGCCTTGACAGAGTACGGTTCCTTCTTTCGACAACGCCGTTCTGCTGTGGAGTCCTTGGAACAGTCTTTTGATGAAAAATTCCTACTTTTTCATAATGGTCATACAAAGTTTTGTTGACAAATTCTGTGCCATTGTCGGTGCGGATGAATCTTACAATTTTGTTGAGACCGACTTGAATTTGCGTCAGAAATTTGATGACAACTGCAGGGGTTTCATCCTTTGATCTCAAAAACTTAACCCATGTAAACCGAGAATAATCACTGACGATATATTTCTTCCCATTAATTGTTTGCACACGCATCGGTCCACATAAATCCATATGAAGAGTGTTTAGAACTTCCAAATTGGTGTTATCAGTTTTGGGTTTGTGGGTATGCTTTTTGCTCTTTCCTAATTGACATGCAGAACAAAGATGATCTTTTTCAAACTTCACTCTGGTAAGCCTTAACAAGGTCTTTTCTTGCAAGATCATTGATGGTACCAAAGTTCAAGTGGTTTAAACGCCGATGCCATAACCATGATTTATTCTTGGAGGCTTTGGATAGCAAGCAAATTGGGGAGGACTTCATCATGTCTTCAACAGAGATAGTGTATAAATTAGAACCACGGGACCCTTTAAGTAATTCAACACCATCCGTATCACGAACATAACAAGAATGCTTTCTGAAAGCAACTTCCAAATCTGAATCACAAAATTGACCGACAGAAAACAAATTATGCCCTAGTCCTTCCACGTAGTATACCCTGGAGATTACACTATTACAATTGACATAATCTCCATAACCCATAATAGCACCAAAGTGATCATTCCCGAATCTAATGTCCCGATAAACTTTTCACGAAATTCAGAGCCTTGAGCGATCCCCCGTCTTTTGTTTTGAGCTGCTGGTTCTAAATACCAAACGGACGATTTGTACGACCTGCATTTGAAAAACAGCGATAGATGGAGATTTTGGAAAATTGGATCCCAATGTTGGTTGGGGTTGATTGGTTAGACAAATTGCCAATGGCTGACATTCTTGTAAGTTTAGTGAACCTAGTTAAAGGGCACTGATCACTGAGGGTGAATGTTCTTCCTGTGGGTCTTCATTGGCTAACCAACATTTGTAAGGGTTTTGCAGTTGGTTCCAAATTTGTGTGAATCGTTTAGGTTTCCCTACTTGTGTAAGTTGCTTAGGTCTCCAAACTTGCTTAACATGACGCACAGCATTTTTAACATTGGGGGATGCATTCACAGAGTGCAAATAAGTAACAACACACACATCATGATTAGCTGAAAATAAACATTTGTTACAAGTTTGGCACACAGAATGAGAATTCGAATTAATTACAGTACGCTTAGAGCTAATACTAGAATCAACACGATTCGTGGTTTTTCAAAACTGGATCTGTTGTCTAGGTGGTCTTCTACTTTCTCTCAAGTGTCACTTTTAGCTGGCGGGATCCTATGGTTCTTGAGAATGCTCCTAGGCTGAGATCCGCTAGCATCAGTGCAACTGTTTACTCCTGTAGAAGGAGGCACAGGGACATTAGACTTCTGAGTGTGCATTGGCTCTACATGTTTGTGTGTCTTGCTACTTGATGTTGCAATTTGGTCCTCAAAGGTAACTTGCTTTTTCCTAGGGGTGTGTGCATGCTTCTTATCTTGTTGATGGAAGACCTTTGGACAGGTGCCAAACACATATTCTAAGAGTTCCTGAGAATGCTTTCGTTGTAACGGTGGCCAACACGTGTGATCTATATAAAAAGGTTTACGACTTTGGCTTCTTCTACTATTTTGCGAAGTGTATCTACACTTTCCTTAAGATGCCTAAGATAAACTAGATGAACTTCCCTATTGTTCCTATTGCGAGAGGGAATAGGTTTAACATCTATAGCATACTTTCCTGGTGCAAGTATGTTTGGTTTAACCTGATTTGTAGTGACACATGAGACCGTATTCTGTAGTTGGACTTTTAGACACTCATTTTCATTTTTAAGGGCAGTTATCTGTTCTGTATGCTTAGCACGCGTAATCTTGATCGAATCATACAGTTCCTTGTAGTGTTGCTTAATCTTTGCATTTTCTGCCCTAAAAAGCTCATTTTGTTCTTGAAGACCATTAACTTTTTCAGTTAATTGTGAGATCTGAAAGTCTCGGGCCCTAAAATCAAGTGTTCGGTTAGTCACTCGGGTTCTTAAGTTGAGATATTTCCATTTTCAGCTTTTGGATGACGTTGTCTTTTCCTTGAAGTGAAGCTTTCATTTGACCGATTACAAACACGGAGTTAAAATCAGGAGTATCATTAACGGATGAAGACGGTTTATTCTGAAAACTATCTTTAAGGTTTTGATACTTTAGCTGCAAGTTCAGGTGATTGACCTCAAGATTGGAAAACCGGTTTAAAAGTTCGTTATAATTATCCTTATGGATATTATCACGTAAATTAGAAAGCTCTACTTCAAGTGCCAGACAACGGGCTTTGACAACATTATGAGCCTCTTGCATTTCATGAAATCTAGATATATTAAGCTCAGAATTCGATGCAACATAAAACACTTCTTTATTTTATATATACATCTTATTCATACACCTCTTTTTGTATTTTTCATTTTTTCATATTAATCAAATAAATTGAACGTTTGACTTTGGTTATTTAGTAACTTTATGGGATCTTAGAAACAAGATGCATTTCGATCCGTGAAGCCCCAAAAAAGGTTATATATTTATCATTCCCCAGACTTTTCACTTTATTCCAAACACAAGCTTAAAACGAAATCACCTGTTAATTATGAGTTAAGATGCTAAATACACTACTTATTTTTGCAAACTTGTAAACTTTTCACTCCCGACATGTATTATATATTAGGTGTATATGTGCTATTTTGAATTTTAACTTTGGACAAGGTTTTGCAAATTTCTCATGTTCACGGTCCACCAGTGAATAATGAGTTTGAAGGCGACGATCATCCCATTTGTAGCGACTTTCGTATTCGGCACATCCCAACCTTGCGGTTAAGTGACCAGGCTTTTGACACCTCACAGAGACTAGTATCGGGACTCACGGACCTTAGGTTTCATAAACTCTTAGGTTTTTCGTATGCACATAGCTTATAAAATAGAATATCCAAAAAACTAGTTCAAAGCATATTTGAATTTAACAAAAAGGGTCTATTATTTTTAATTCACACTTATTATTATAAATCCTTATTCAATTGTAATCCTCGACCTTTTAAGGAAGGCTTGCAACATCGGTTTGTGACGCCGGCAAGATACAACAAACTTTTATCTAGTCTCGGATTATCTATTTTCTTACTATGGGCTTTCTTTAGAAGGCTGTAACATCGGTTATGAGCTGACAAAATACAGCAAACTTTTATCAGCCCACAGTTTATATTTATTATATTTTTTCATTTTTCAACATATCATCATTTTTTTCTCTTTTTTTTAATATATAGAGAAGACGTCTTTTTGAAAAGTTCAAGTATAAATTTGAACTAAGGCAAAACTTTTTGCTATATATTAATCAGGTTAAGAGCTTATGGGAGAAAAAGCGACAAATTACACACATGAGCTCTTAAGATTTCCAAACAATCTTTGTTTAGCATCCAACTCCTACTTAACACTATCATTTTTCATTCTTCGCGAATATTCGCGAACGCTTAGTCTAAAAGTTAAGGAACAAGCTAGAGCTCAACACGCTCGATCCGACACAGTCAAAAAATTTACTCTTATTCTATCCGAGGGAAAGTCAAAATTGTGACAAAACATTATTTTTATTTTTGAAATTTTTTTAATTACTTTTTTCATTTTTTTGAAAATTTTTTGGTGGTAAAAAAAACCTGGATTAAGTGGAAAACAACGGCTGCAGAGCACAATAAATCAATGATCCCCCCTCTTACTTGAACACCTAAACTTTCCTCGATGTTTTACGAAGGTTTTCTAATAAATCTTATAAGCCGTTTATTAAGTATGCTTAAAGATAAATGTTAGACGATAAGATTAGGATATCGGGATTCCTAAAATGAAGCTGAGGATGTGAAGCTCGAGGTGAATGAAGGACAAAACCGAAAGGCTTCAAACATCCAGGGATCATCCTGGACAATAAACCTCAAAACACTAAACATGAGGATATTGGTAGAGGCGAGTCCTCCTCACACCCAAAACACATATTAGCAATAGAAATGAGATAGAAGGGATATAAGCATGGGTGCCTCCCACGAAGCCCTTGTTTTTGTTAACCGAGTCACAAGCTCGGACTTGACCCCGGAATTCATTGGTCCATGGGGGAGCAAGTGAAGATTAAAAATCGCCATCTGACTTTCATTCAAATCGTGGTTTGGATAAACATTGAATTTTATGTAAAGTTTCACTTGATGAGATTACACCTGGCATAAAAGAATGATAATGGATGATGCCATGGTCCAAAAATGGTATCTTCATCTCCCAACATGAGATGAAGATTAGAGAAGCAACTAGTACGTAAGAAAATGGAAAGAACAGGTCGAATTACATATAAGCGAAGAGAGGTTCACTTAAAAGTATGAAATCCAGATCCAGGTGAAGGGTGGGATGGGTGGGTAAAACATTAGACACATGAACTCTTGGTTCTCTCGTTAGGAAAATATCATTCACCACATCCATAGTAAGATTGCCCAGCTCGGGCTCAATCTTAAAGCAGAAGATGATATACTCCGATGGAGATATGATAGTGGAGCGATGTTCATCGGCGAACTCCTCATGATAAAAATCACTCCTATCGGTAGGAGGAAATGGATTGATCGAAAGATCAAAGATGAACGAATCATATTGAGAAAAATTAGCATGAGTAGTGGTACTGCCACTACTCTTTTCTTTAATTATGTTCAGTTCAGGCAATAGAAAGCTTCATAATCGGAAAGAGTATAAATCAGAGAAGGGTAGTGGAGCAAACTTTTCTCTTCCAAATCAAAGAGGAAAGAAAGATCGGTTAAAGAAATATCAAGGTTGTTAGGTCTCCTCCAAGAAAAACGGGTAGAGATGTGGAGGAAGAATTGGTACATAACATCGGAAAGATGGAGCGGGAATTATCTTTTAATTGCGTCGATGTTAGAAATAAGAGATTGACATTCATCAATTTTTACGGATGGATATATGTCTGTGATTGTTAGAAGAATATCGTTATCTAATCTCATCAAATTCCGGGATAAACTAATCTCTACCACCTCTAAGCTGACGATCTCAGCATCGGGAGGTGATGCATCGACATAATCGATGTTCTCATAAGAATCGTCATCACTCAAAGAATAATCATTGTTGGAATCGATGATAGTCTCAGAATGTTCTTTGAAAGCTTCAAGAAAGTAGGATTGTTCAAAGTATGGAACATCAATACGCTACTTGTTATTGTCAGGATTACCTGGACTCACTTGGGATCGGGACAAGGTTCTCAACACTAGACTTTATTACTTCGTCCGATTCTGTTGCCGGAATAGTGTCAAGATGCTAATCCCCCATACTTAGAGAGTTAACGGGCTCCCTTTGGTTGGTTAGACGGGTTTTTAGGTTGTGATTACCAATGGTCTAGTTTCATCGTCTCATCATAGAATGAACAAATGGGAATTTCCATATATCGAGCTTTAAGCCGCTTGCTCTTCTGCCATTCGCTTTTCTTCTTCCTTCTTTTGTCATAATTTGCCACCCATATGGACATTAGGGATGTATTTGCTCACTAAGCTTGATTTGGAAGAATTGAGAAGGAGGAAAGATAGCTCATTTTGAGCATTGAAAAGGCTACTTTTGAAATTGTAGGATTGGTTTTGATCTGACGTGATATTGCGGGGGTTGAAATTGGTCAAATCCAAAAGAATTATAATCATAGCAAGAATTTTGCTTATGATAGTAGTCTTCATTCATTGGTTGACATTGGTAAGTTTCATGAGGACCCCTGCAATTTTTACAACAAGGATATTGTTGTGGAAAACCATGAAAATTTTGCGGGAAATTAAAGTCTTGATTGTAACCCGGTTACTGGGATAGATTAGGAAATTTAAGGGTACAATAGTGACCATAACGAGCATCGTTCCCGCAAAATTCACAAGAATAGATAGGAGGTTATGGAGGTGGGTTGAAAATGTTAGGAGAATCATCAACAAAGTTAGGTTTAGAATCATAAGTGAATGAATTCTCACATCCGGGTTACAAGTTGGTCGGTTTTTATTTTATTTGAACACTTGGAAAGAGTTTGTGGGAAAACTCATTAATGGTTTGATTGTTGCATGGTTTCCGGTTTAGAGAACAATCGGAATTTGCCGGTGGACAAATGATAACCATAATGAGCACCTTTCCCGCCAAGACATACAAGTATATCGTTGGTCAGAAGATGTAGTCTAACGATTCACCACACTTCGTAAACAACAATTGTGGTTATATTTATGGTGGACTTTGTGGGGAAGAATTTACACCGGGGTCCTGTTTGACAACGAATGGCTCTTGATTAACAAGTTAGTACTGTCATTGGATGATCTTGGAAGTGTCTGGGATGTCTTGAAAACTCTCCCTCCAATGGCTTAAGTATTAGAGCACATTGTCGTACTTATAGTCCATGAACCGGGTCTCCACAATCGAGACAAATTTTTTTCAATTTTAAAGGGTGGGGTTCTTTGGAGACAATTCGGGTATGGGAACAAGTAAATTTGTCTTCATGACTCCCTTTTTGGACATACCACGGTCTTTGGTGTTTGTGCAAATTTCCACAAGATGAACACTCTTTTATCGAGGTAAAGAATGGGATTCAAACGTACGATGAAGTGACGCCATAAGAATTAACAATTGAGGGTTATGAAACTCTGAATTAAATGGATAGAAGAAATAGAAGATTATTTTTGGCTTTTCGAATTTTTAAGAAACATACTTTTATTACCATGACCCAAAAATAGGATTAAGACAATTTAAACCAATAATCAGACGCACTAGCGCGTTCACGGAAAGTCTACTTCTCGCATTCACAGACCTCTATAACACGCACAAAGGAAGCTATGTAGCACAGGAGCAAGGAGACAGCGCGCCAATACAAGCTATTAAAACTATGCTCCTTTCGGGTGTGTTCACTAGTTCCTAACCCAAACCCGAAACAAACCCTCCTACAGCATACACCCTCTTTACTAGTTGTCTTTGTGACAATTAAAAGGTGAGCCGTACTTCACAAGTGACACAAAGGCAAGTTTTAAATCTTTTGTTCGGGAACTTATTATGATAATGCTTCAATTGAAAGCATTATATTGATGATGATTTTTATTGATAATTAAGGATAATTGGTTTTTATATTTTTGATTTTTTTTTATATATTATACTAATACTAATAAAAGAAAATGAAAAATATTTTTGTGTTTTATATTTTTATAAATAAAAGAAAATATTTACAAACGGGAAAAATTAACTTCACGAGGGAAGGGTCTTCAAACACTAATCGTCAAACAATCACGAAAATCGTTTCACAACCTCCCCGGCAACGGCGCCAAAAATTGATTGAAAATTTTAAACTAACACCTCTTATATATATAATATATAATATAATATATAATACAATATATAATACAATATATATAATAAGTATAATCTAAAAATAATCAATGAAACCGAGAAGTAGTATAGAATATTCTCGGGTCGTTTATCCCCAACGAGGCTGCGCTTGAAAATCGATATAGTCGGAAAATTGGAGTTTGAATGAGATTAATGATTTGGGAGTTTAGAAAGCTAAATTAATCAATAATAAGCAAAAACGATTGAGAAAAACCTAAAAATTATGAAATTAAACTGAAAAACGAGAGCAGGAATCCCGAACAAGGAGTCAAAAACCTAAAATCTTAAAAATTAACCCTATGAAGAAATTTTTACTTCTAATCTACTCTAGATGACTAAAAATAAAGTATGAAAAAGACTAGACCGAAAACGGAGTTAAAACGAGCTTTAAAATAAAAAAATAAAAACGGGGCTAAATCCCGTTCTTTAAAAAACGAAACTTTGCAAAAATGACCCTACGAAAGTTTTTAGATTTTTCCTAAGTGCAATATGACAAAATAAAATTTTCTAAAAAAGAAAAATATTTTTTTGATTTTTAAATTAATTGTTATGAATTAAAAACGATTTAAAAGAAAATAAAAGATTAAAAATAGTAAACGATTTTATAAAAATCTCAAAAAATTATAGAAAATAGCTTAAGATGAGCTTAATGCAATAAAAATAAGATGGGGAAAGCTGGCTTATTGGATAAGCCAGGAATAAGCAAACTGAGCTTATAGGCTTAAACTACTAAAAGGCTACTTAAATTAAATGATGCAAAGAAAGGATGAAAAAGACCCAAGGGAGACTTGTACAAGAGAGCAATGTTAAATGCGTTTGTGTGTGAAGGGGAGGTCTAGGGTTCGATTCCCTTGGCCTCCCTTTTTGTTAAAATTTTTTTTTTTTTATTTTTCTTTTTACAATCTTGAAAAGCACACAAAATAAGCAAGGTTTAAAAAAGAAAACTTTTTTCAATAAGCTGAAATAAGCTGGTAAAATAAGCAAAAAGATTGGCAGACTATACTATTTTTACCTAGGCAAAGATAACTAGACTTTTTTAAGCTAAATAAGCAATTGAAATTAAAGATAAGCAAAAATAGAAATAATGTATTCAACCTAATAAGCAAAAGCAAATAGAAATAAGCTAATATAAGAAAGACTGAAAAGACAGAATAAGCAATTAAGCTAAGGGTCCTAAGTGCAGGCCAAACAGTCAAATTGGGCTACTTTGAGCTTAAATATAAGCACTTAGAGGGAATCCTAGGGCTTAAAACTTATAGGGCTGGTGGATGAGCTTATGGGGTTCCTAAAAATGCAAAAAAAATTCTAAGGTTTCTAACTAATAAGCTAGAAAAGGGGCTGCCAAAAAGGGACAGAAAAGCTAATTTACTCTAAGGCTTAATGACTTTAAACTGTTAAGCTACTTAATGGGGCAAATAAGCAAATGTATAACCTACATAAGAACTAATAAAAATAATTACCTAAAACCTAATAAGAAGTGCAGACACAATAAGCACAAAATTAACAGGCAGATAAGCCTAAAAATCTAAAATAAGCTTAAGCAAAGATGCTTGAATGACAGATATAGCCTAGGGACACATTTTGGGCTTAAAAATAAGCAACAAAAAAGGGGACCTAAGGCTTAAGCTTATAAGGGCCTTGAGAGGGACTTATGAGCTATCTATAAAAGCAATTCACTAAGACTAAGGATTAAAAATAAGCAATGCAAAGGACACTAAAAGGTGTTGTTTTGCACCAGGGGAAGGTTTCAAAAGGACAAGGGCTTATTTTGCAGCTTATAAATAAGCCACCAAATAAGCTCCAAGCTTAAAATAAAGTTAAAACAGATAGAAATTAGCTCCAAGTGAGCTTGTGCTCAAAAATTTGGTGTTCTAAAAACAAAAGTGACCAACTGATAAATGGACTAAAAAAATTCTGACATGGAAATAAATTTGACAGATATGATGGGAGCACAAAGGGTAAATGCATGCCTAGACTAAAACTACTACTACATTAGGACTATGAAGCAAGTGTAACCACACTACTTAACTACCATTTATGAAAAAGTAAACTACATAAGCTGGCTTCTAAGGGATCAAACTTGCAAATTCACACTATGAACTCCTATCACCTTGAAAAACAATTGAGGAAAACTTTTGAAAACCTGCTTAATGCACCATTAAAAATAGCTTATGTATAATTGACCTAATGACCCACATCCTATTTACATATCCATTCTGACCCGTTTTGGGTCTTGTCCCAAACACCCCTTTAATATCTTAAAAGCAATTTTAACTGAAATTTAAAGAACGAAAGCTTAATACCAGATAATCATTAGCTTACTCAGTCACTTTAAGAATATTTGATAAGAGAATAAGTCACTAGGAAAACTAGCAAATACAATATTGTCAGTTTAAAACATTCAAAAAAAGACAAATTTCGCATAACTTCATATTTAATTCCACGGAAAAAGTTCCACCATGCCTCTTAATAGTTTAATAACAACCTTAATTTAAATAAAACTTTAAAAACATTAAAATTAAAAACAACTCTAACAAATTTACACCTAACTCCTGCCCCTCCTTTTCTTCATCTGTCTTCTTCTTCAATTTATATAAGCAGTGAAGTCTTCAATCTTGTGTTTGTTGTGTTTGTGATGTGAGAGGTAAACTTCACACTTAATCCTGGCCCTTCATTTATCTTGGTGCCCACTTCAACTCTTCAAAACCCTTGATTATTCTTGGCCAATAAGGTGATTTGGGATTGCCAGCTTGGATAACAGCCCATGTGGGGGTGGGGGATGGTTGATGGGGGGTCGCGGTGACAGTTTTGGACGTTTGGGAACAGTGTCAAGGTTGTATGAAAGTGACAGAGGGAGAGGGGAAGATGTACAGTATTGGGGTTTGCGTTTTGGCGGGTAAAAAAAAGGTATAAAAGTTTTTTTTTTGGGGACAGGGGTGAAGTTTTAGTGAGTGTACAAGTTTGGTCCCTCAAGTATATTTGTTCCTTTGCAATGGCAGTCCATGTGGTGGGTGAATATTAGGGATATGGCAGTTTCAATCCCTCGAAGTTATATGAAGTATTACACAGGTGGTCCTTATGGTGTACAACTTTTTAAAGGTTGGCAGAATTGGCCCTCAGAGTTATATGGGCTTATTATTTGGGTTTTCGGGGTTCGGTTTTGAGTGCCGCTTTCCCGGGGTTGGCTTTTTGACTTTGCTTGTGTCATCGTTGACTTTGACTTTTGTTGTACTTTGGCTTTTTCAGCTTTTCCATTCGTGCTTTGGTTTTGTTGTTTTTTGCTTGATTTTTCGTCCTTTATCGGTTATCCTGTCAATACCTACAACAGTTATAACACAAAAACAAACATATTTATGGCATTTAATGTGTGTTTTTGGTTGTTTAGGGTCGATTTTAAAGGTAAAAGGCATGTGTAATTAAGCACATACCACAAACCCTCCTCCTTCAACACCGTTTGTACCACCTTCAAGAAGTGATTGGGATCTCTCTTTTTTTCAACCGTTGTTTGATGAATTACTCACTCCTCCACCCAGTGTTGATTACCCAGCCCCTGAACTCGTTGCTCCAATTCATGAAGTAGTAGCTCCAGTTCCTGCTGTATCAACTAGTTTACCTTCTTCAACAAATGTTAACCAAGATGCACCATCACCAAGTAACTCTCAAACAACACCCGAAACTCAACCTCCCGTCATTCCTAACGATGTTGAAGAAGACAATCATGATATTGAAGTTGCACATATGGGTAATGATCCATAGTTGGTATCCCAATTCCAGAAGTTCATTATGATCAATCTTCATCATCGGATATTATTTATACAATTGTGCATCCCGATCACCAAATTTATGAACACAATAGCAAATGGACTAAGGATCACCCACTTGAAAATATAATCGGTGAAATCGATAGACCAGTTTTCACAAGGCTGCAATTACATGAGCAAGCTCTTTTCTGTTACTACGATGCTTTCCTCACTGTTGTTGAACCCAAGACGTATAAAGATGCTTTGACTTAATCCTGCTGGATCGAAGCAATGCAAGAAGAGCTCAATGAGTTCGAACGCCTTAAAGTATGGGAGCTCGTACCCCAACCAGATAAAGTTATGGTTATTACTTTGAAGTGGATCTACAAAGTAAAGCTAGATGAACTGGGAGGTATTCTAAAGAACAAGGCTCGATTAGTGGCTCGTGGTTACCGTCAAGAAGAGGGAATTGATTTTGAAGAGTCTTTTGCTCCGGTTGCAAGATTAGAGGCTATAAGGATTTTTCTCGCGTTTGCCGCTCACATGAACATGGTCGTCTACCAAATGGATGTCAAGACTGCGTTTCTGAATGGTAATTTGCGGGAAGAGGTTTATGTTAGCCAGCCGGACGGTTTTGTGGATCCAGATAACCCCAATCACGTGTACAAGCTAAAGAAAGCTCTTTATGGGTTGAAACAAGCTCCACGCGCGTGGTATGACATGTTGTCTTCGTTCCTGATATCCCAAGACTTCTCCAAAGGCTCAGTGGATCCTACTCTGTTCATCCGTAAGGAAGGCAAAGAATTACTTCTGGTACAAGTATATGTCGATGATATTATCTTTGCTGCATCTACACCTGAACTTTGTGACCTATTTGCTAAAATCATGTGTTCAAAATTTAAGATGTCAATGATGGGCAAAATCTCATTTTTCTTAGGACTACAGATTTTTCAAAATCCCAGAGGCATCTTTATTAACCAGTCAAAATATGCCCTTGAATCTTTAAAGAAATACGGTTTTGACTCTTGTGACCCAGTGGATACTCCCATGGTGGAAAAATCCAAACTGGATGAGGATAAAGAAGGGAAAGCAGTTGATCCGTCACACTATCGTGGCATGATTGGCACCCTCCTTTATCTCACAGCCAGTAGACCTGACCTACAATTTGCTATATGCATGTGTGCCCGGTATCAGGCTAGGCCTACCGAAAAGCACTTACTTGCGGTCAAAAGGATCTTTCGATATCTACGAGGAACCGTTAATCGGGGACTATGGTATCCGAAGGATTCTTCAATTGCACTAACAGCATTTGCAGATGCGGATCATGCTGGTTGTCAAGATACACGCCGTAGCACATCTGGTAGTATGCAGTTCTTGGGAGATAGACTTGTTAGCTGGTCATCAAAAAGGCAGAAAAGCGCTGCGATATCCAGTACGGAAGCTGAATATATTGCTATGTCAGGATGTTGTGCTCAAATCCTTTGGATGAGATCACAGCTTACCGACTATGGCCTTGGATTCAATAAAATTCCAATGTACTGTGATAACAAAAGCGCTATTGCCTTAAGCTGCAACAATGTTCAACATTCCAGGTCGAAGCATATAGACATCAGATTTCACTTTATCAAGAAGAATGTTGAGAATGGGGTAATTGAACTTTACTTTGTCAATACAGAGTATCAACTGGCGGACATCTTCACAAAAGCCCTTGCAAGAGAAAGAATTGAATTTCTTATCAACAAGCTAGGAATGCGGAGTTTTATGCCGGAGACTCTCAAATAATTGGCAGATAAAGTTGATGAATAGTAGTGGTACCTATTCAAATATCCTGTATCATATGTATATATTTTCAAACCATAAAAACCAAAAAGATTTTTCATTTTTCAAAAGTTTTTTATAAAAACAAAATACAAAAAATATAAAATTCACAAAACCAAGAAAAATTAAAAAAATGAGAAAATATAAAAAGAGGTAATAATGGCATGTCTTCTGAAAATTGATAACATTTACAGTCTTAGAAATGTCATTCAATAATGATACGAGGCTGTAAATGAAGTTCGAGCAGAAGTTCCAAATGTTTTCAAATGCCAAATGGCTTGCTATTATTTCAGATAGCAACCCGATCATCATCTTAAAGGCAAGTATTCTGTCAAAATGGAAACTTGGCCTCTCAACGTGAATTTATTCTCAGGCATGGTCTACTTTATGACCATGCAAAGGCTTGTGATTACTTTGCATCACAACCTGTGCTTCCTATGTTTCCATAAGTGCATGTGTTAGTGCGCTTATGTGTGAAAATAAGAGAAAACTTATTTACTATGGTGTTTGTTTTCACAATAAAAACATTGCTTCATCAGAAAATGCTTTTTCTAAGACATTTGACTTCTCAATCAACGACCATAACTCTTTAAATAGAAAAACGGGTCATTGTTTGAGGGGGAGAAAATGTCAAAAATCTTCTTCAGAATGTCTTAAGGAAAGATAATTGAGCTTAGCTTTCGTGTGCCTTATATGTTATTTGTTTATGCCTCTAGGGAGTATTTTGCAAAAAATTAAGTCTATAGGTATGATAGTATAAACATTAGGGACTATTTGTGCTATTTGTTTATCTTGTATATGCCTTATAAAACTTAATTAAACAAAATTGATAAGAGTTGAACATTGAAGGGTCAAATGTGTTAAAAATTGAATTTTTGTGATAACACCACCCACCCTACCTCGTCCGCTGAACACATAAACACACACATAGCTTTTATTTTTTTCCTCACTCATCAACACTCGATCACCATCATCTTCATCTCCATATCTTATAATTTTCATGCATAAGGTATTATTAAAATTGTGTTCCTTTCACCCTTATGAACCTACATCTCAGCCAAATCATGTTTTTATGTGGTATTGATCGAGAAAACCCTAAATATCAATTAGGGTTCTTTGAAAATTGAAACTTTGTAAAAACATAAATTGAATGAGGGGTTTTGTTCCTCTAGGGGTGTTAATGACTTGTCTATCTCAGTTCTTAATATCAATAACATATGTGTAGGATTTGAGTGATTTGTGTCTAATGACTTATGCGTTTTTGAGCTTTAGATGAAAAAGTATGTGGGTTTTGTAATGGATAATCCTAACTGTGTTATTGAATGTATGTAAGCTTTTATACATATATGATGGATTTGCTTCTTGGCTAATAATGAATATGTGGTTCCATATGCTCGTTTGGTCCATGATTAATGAATTCGTATCTAAATGTTGCTAAAGGTCATCATCATGTTAAGAGTGCTAGTATAAACAAGTGTCAATGCAAAATCATGGTTGTGAAATTTTTATGTGAGAACCTGAACTAGTTGTGTCCATTTGGGAACCGATCTAGTCCAGACCCTATTGAAAACCGATCTATTCAGAACCCTTGAGACCCGAACTAGTCGAGTCCCTTTGGGAACCGAACTAGTCACATACCTTTGAGAACCGAACTAGTTCATACATTGAGAACCGATCTAGTTATTCTCAAGGACCCGATCTAGATGTTCTCATTAAGGACCCGATCTAGTGAAAGCTTTAAGGAACCAATCTAATCGATATAGACCAAAAACACTTAAGATCAAAATTTCAATTTGAAAGCAAATTAAAACTTAACTTAGCAGGCTAATTAAAATTGGTTAATTATGCTATCTAATTAAGTTAAAATAGGCTTAAACACAAGGTTAAATCAAGGTTAACTAAAATACGTCTTAGGATATCTAATGATCACGATTCCTAAATTGTCATAGAAGTTGCCTTAATCCCTTAAGTAAATAAGTCTATCTAAGTTGCCATTCAGAGGAATATATCTTTACAAGTGCTAAAAGTCTTAAAGGTCCTAATTTTCACATCATAATAAAACATAAAGTGTTCACATAATAGGTCTATATAGTTATATATAAACTTGGTTTTATATAAAAACTGTATTGATTCTTTCTTAAGCAGAACCATGGACATCACAAGAGCTGAACAAATTGCATTGGATGACGCTTTAGTTGCTCCTGCCAACCGACTCAAGATTGGCAAAAAGTAATCTTCGACTAAGCTCAAACCTCAAGTCCAAAGAAGCAACTCTTTAAGTGGTGTACGATGTTTTGAAACTCACTCCCTTTTACAAGGCATTCCAGATCACAATAGATGTTCCAGAATTATACATTCAAGAGTTTTGGGCCACTGCTACAGTTCCTCGCCACTCGATTCGTTTCAAGATGAAAAATAAGAAACATATTGTGAATCTTGAGTACTTCAGAGAAATGCTTCAAATATGCCCTAAACTCCCTAATTAACAATTCGAGGAACTACCTTTTGAAGAGGAAATTCTCACATTTCTCAGAGATCTTGGTCATAGTGGATAGATAAAGGTGATCACCGATGTCAATGTCAACAAACTGCATCAACCCTGGAGATTATTTGTTGCGGTTATCAACAAATGTCTAAGTGGTAAAAGTACCAGATATGACAGTCTTCGACTATCTCAAGCTCAAATCCTTTGGGGCATGTACCATAAGAATAATGTAGACTATGCCTACCTTCTATGGGAGGACTTTATTTATCAAGTAGAGATCAAGAATGCCAAAAGGGGTAATGAGATGTACTACCCTCACTTCACCAAGGTCATCATCAATTTTTTCATGACTAAGGATCAGTCAATTCCAAGAAGGAACAGCGTAAATTGGCACTTTACCAGGGATGACCCCATGTTCACCACGATAAAGGTTGTCTCTAGGCATGAGGACACACATATGTATGGTGCCATTTTTCCTAATGAATTGACAAATGAAGCCATCAAAGATTCCGAATCATATAAGG
>BQNB010008381.1:0-30977 GCA_026074375.1 Tanacetum coccineum | reverse complement strand
AAGGCTAGACAAGCAAGGGAACCGAATCCATAAGATGGAAACTATGGACTGGCCCAAAATGATCAGAGAGCAGACGGTGGAGTTTATTGAATCACAGGAGATTGACCGAAAGATTAATGAAACGGTTAAGGAGGTGGTTATCTCATCAGTCAAGCATGCAATGAGAGCTCCTCTCCGTGCTCGCTTTAAGGATCTCCCTACGTCTGATATGAAGGAAATTCTGCTCCAACGCATGTTGGAGGAGAACTATGACAAGGGACATGCTCACCACCAAGTAGCATATGAAGCACTGCAGGACTCCATCCGTCGTGATGAATGTGAGGACTTTGATGATGATAATTCTCAGGAGGAAACTAAGAAGAAAAGTAAGCAAGATTCTCCAAAGCCTTTGCCTGGGTCGCCACCTTCACCACCACCTCCTCCCCCACCACCATCAGGCGCATCAGGGGCCTCTAGCACAACCGGAGCCTCCGATTCTGCTCAAGCTCCTCCCCTACCACCTCCATCCTCATCTACTCATCAGGGAGGTCAGTCAACAAGCACCGTGGCCCCAAGTTCCTCAAAGACAGTTGCTTCATCTGAATACTCTGCTTGGATAACAACTGACACTCGGATTAATCCTTCAATCACAATGATTCCTGATGATCTTTATATGGATGATGAAACCACTGCAGATGAACAAGCATATTCTGATGGTGATGAGGTAGGACGTGATCATATTCCTACAGTTAACTTGAGGCAGAGTTGGTGAAAACCTCTCACTGAAGACAGACCGACCACTCCAGAACCTGCTTGGACTATTCCATCATCTGATCTGACTATGCCAACAAACAACTGGGCCTCTGCTCTGAAGTCGACATATGCACCTCCACCGGAAAACTCTCTACTTGCTCAAACCGGGTATATGGCGATATTTATGGATTGGTACTGCAAACGACAAAGAATCACCCACCTGACACTTCGAGACCTGGAAGGCCCTGCATTCAAAATCGTTAAAGTGTTTCATCCTGACGTGATTCATCTCCAATTCTAAATGGAATAGTGCCACAAACTTCTCACCGATCAAGTAGATGATACAATCCTCGGGTACAACGTCAGTAAGCCACTTCCACTGGGTGGTGAACCAGGCCATGTAACCATTCAACTGGACTTCTTCTTCAACAAAGACCGGGAGTATCTACAATATGGTCGCAAGGTTGGCAGACCGGCCTTGTCAATCTTGAAGATGAAGGCGGCATATTATCCTAATGTCGGCTTGGAGCAACTAGTGCCTGATCAGTTCTGGATTAAAGAGGAATGCAAGTATGACATCGCAGCTATGTATGGTATCTCTCACTGGTGGTTTCAAAGACAACGATTCTACATTGACCGATTCTCATCTGAAGGAGACCGCCGAGCAGTAAGGACTCATATGCGTATCTTAAGTGTCGTCCGAATCGAAGTCTTTTCAATGTATGGGTACAACTACATGAAGAAGATAGTCCTTCGTCGAGCTGATCTCAAAGAATACGTCATAGCAGAAAGGGACTTCAAATACATGTACCCTAGTGACTTTGAAGATCTGTACTTGTTAAATCTTCAAGGTCACTTGAACCACCTATCACCCGAAGACAAAAACATTTTAACTATCGCTGTCAACCTATGGACCAGAAACTTGGTTATGACACAACGCGTAGAAGACTTCCAGCTGGGAATTGAGAGTTACCAGACGCAGCTAAACCTCACCAAACCTCGATGGGAGGCCACTGGATTTGAGTTCAAGCATGATTTCACCGTCATAGACTCTCCAAGGGCAGTCATTTTTAGAGACAAATACGGGGTTCAGATGATCATGAGGTTCAATGAAATACACAAGTTCAGTGATGGCACTCTGCAACAGATTGATGAAGCGTTGGACTATCGAGTCAAGGAATTCCGGATCAACAGGACTAATCCAGGGATGAACGCAAGATTTTGGACAAAGAAAGACGTTGTCAGAAGCAAGGAGTTCATGTTCGCTATCCAGAAACGGCTAAAGACACGACGTATCTTCCGGAATCTGGAGAGCTTTGTTGGTGGACGGATTCGAGAAGGCGACTACCGGTTACTGCAGAGAACCGAATGAGGGGTAGTCTATTTTATATGTTGTTGTAATATGTACATTATTATGTAGTGACTAAAACTGTAACTTAGGCTTGTATATTAAGTAACTATATGTTTCACATTCGGATTATATAAACCTGACACACTTTCTCCCAAATTTTCCTAACTTAAATCAATTGAGACCCAAAATCTCAACGGATTTGAAATTTTTGCTCGGGGGAGAAAATGTGATTTAATTATGAAAATCTGATATAAAATGTGATCTTTTAAACTCAAGTGTAGGCTCCTCCATATGTGCTAAACTTTTTCGAATATCGATGCACATATTAAGGGGGAGCGAATGGTATATGATGGCGAAGAGAACAGTACCAAAAGACCGACCCCGTATTTACTTTATCGAAGTTATAAGGATGGTATGGTTAGGTACATGTTCCCATGATCCCGCCAGAGCTGGAGGGATCTACCCAGGGACAATCCACTAGTTAGTGTAGAAGTCCTTAGGTATGATTACAAAAGGAGTAATGTGAGAATAAGGGAATAGTGCGGACTGAGATGGAGCTAGTACTGGAACATACCCAACAAGGCACTAGTAATGAAGTCTCGGTAAGCACCGAAGGGGTTGAAGAATGAAAAAGAAATGTTAAGATAAAGGGTGAAAAGAAAGCAGCCCTCCTTAAACATTAGGCAGAAACCGGGTCACTACATATGCTGTCAGAATCACATGGTTGATTGCTGACATTGAAGATAAGTATCATGGACCCAGTGATACGCTGCACAACCCTCCCTAGCCACTCAAGATCCCTCAAAGGATTCTTGTTTCATTTCTCATGGAGATCAATACATTTCTATCATCTCTCTCACTCCGAGTTAGATGATATTGAAAAGGTGGCAGTCTGCTCCAGCCTCCGACTACTAAAAACCAAAAATGCACTATTGAGTCTAGAGCCATGAGATCATCCATAAATCTCGTTAGGACACTAATACAAACTATGCTTGCTCATCACACAATGTGATAACAAGTAAAGATCTTAAGAGTCCTACGCATTATCCTCGTGGTATTGCCAGAACATCCGAGTGATACGTACTCACAAATGAAGATGGAATCCCTTTCTAGAGCCACATCAAAACAAGTTCTTGGTAGGTGAATATGAGATCCTCTATGGCCATGTGTGGTGTGTTGTAGACAATATGGAAAGCAAACGATAATACGATTCTTTTTGAATCAAAACTTGTTCCAGGTGTGAATTGAAAATCATTTTGGAAACCTCTTGATTGTCAACAACTGATTTTTAATAGGCACATCGATTGTGAACCTCGTTCAAAACAAATGAGTTTCTAATAATTCTGAATTTATGCTTTCAAACCTCTCGCGATGTGTCACGTAAAATACTTTCTCAAATGACACGTTGATTGATTTTCAAATCAATTTTTCTCTTTAATCGGTAAGATAGTAACTAACCGATTCACTCTTATCGTGCTGTCTGCTTTGAGACGTTCTGATACAGAGAACATGCAAGTATGGAGATTTTGATGGTTACACATCAGATGATCTGATACTTATACTGGAAATCCTGTAAGGAGATTCTTCTTAAGATGAATCTACCTGATCATAGGTCGGTCCTCACGGATCCAGAGGTTAATCCAACCAGTCTCGGGCAAATGACAAAGCCAAATTCGTCCACACACTTTATTGCTAACTGTTTTATTACAGGATCAAGTTATGGTGGAAATGGAGATACCTCGTTCTAGTGGAGTCAATTCATCCCCATGCTCACACTTAATGTGTTCAATCAAAGACACCATGACAAACCAAAAGGACCTATAACACTGTGTGAGCATACCGGTTAATGATTAACGCTGATAAGTTATGTCATGATCAGAAAGTGTGAGCATGCGATCGAAAGTTACATCGTCACATGAAGGTAATGCTACCCAATAAGGATGATCAAGAGATTTACGATGGATGATGATCTAAACGAAAGCTCAAGATCGCATGCTATAGGGGACCAATCTCAGTTCACTTAATAATGTGCAAGGACATCAAAAGATTGAAGAATCAAAGACTTCGAGCTACAAACAGAAGGTCAATGAAGTAGAATGCTAGAATTCATAATGCATTTTCTGGGGTGACCTCCCTTAGGGGGAGATTGTTAGGATTATGAAAAAGACTCGGTCACCCCGTGTATAATCTAGAATAGCATAGCTCGTTGTCTAATTGTAAATGTATGACTAATAGTATTGGGCTGGGCCTATTTAGCCACTTGTAGCCCATACTCAAGCCTTATGGGGATAAAACCCACTCTTGTATATTAAAACACCTTTCCAGCCATGGGAAGGGGTTGGTTGTTCATTTTATCACAAAGCTTCCATTTGCATTTCTCTCACTAGAAATACTTCACTTTCTCTCTCTAGATAATTTGCCAACCCAATCATCCATGCTTGTGTTATGATATCATTGTATTCTACATCAAACACTTAACAAATGAACTCCAGATAATGAATCATCAACTTTCCAATGGTCCACCTTGTATCCTTATAAACTTCTCCATACTATCACTTTTTGAGTCTGTTCAAAAACATTACTTTCAGATCTCTCCATAACACTCTTTCATAATTCCTCTTCAGGCCTTGTATCACATATACTTTGCCTTTACTATCAATCCAAAGAACCTCTAATGTATATCTATATCTATTCCTTGAAGCATCCTTATCATTGAAGAGTATCTCTTGGACTTCCATCGGCTTCTTATCAACTGATAATGTAACATCATACCGTCGTCTGTAGCTTCTATATCAATAATCCTGGTAGTTTGGTAGGAAGTGGTATAGCATAATTGCTATATCTTCATCCTTTTTAATTACCAAATGATTCAATAACTCTCCTTCATCATCTTCACTGACTTCTTCAACTTCATCAGACTCTTTGTCTTCCTCTATTCTTTGTTTCTTTGAGGATTCATGTTGTTGTTGTTTTCCTGCCCTTTTTCTTTCCATAGGGCATCTTCTTTTTGTGCCTTTAGTGGTTCTCACTACCTTTGCCCTTCTTTTCTTTGCTTTTTTCATTGTTCCTCAGAACCCTAAGCCCCAAAGGTTATTTTTCCTTTCATTTCCTTGTCAAACACTTTTGAATTTCATCAAAATTTTTCCCTTCAGCTATTTGTATGTTGTACCACCCATGTGATTAAGTTATGTAGACATTTGTGTTCTTCTTTTGCGCCATGATAGGAGGTTTTTTTTTTCTCTACGTTTCTCTTTTCATATGCTCTAAGTACAGCAAAATGTTTTCTTTCTTTCCTATCAGTCTCCATAATTAATTTTCCTTTTTTCCTCATCTGTCAACTCCTCTCTTTCTTTTGATTGGAGTCTTTCAGCCAACAATCTATCAGCTTCCATCATAGCTTGTGTATTCTCCCATGACTAAATCAATGTTATGTTAGCTTCTTCTTCTTGTTTCCTTGCTAGTTATGTTCTTATTCTATTTCAGCTATCCAACGTAGCTTGAATATCTCTTCGCATTTTGTTCATCAAGAGCAATTTGAATCTTTTCTTTTAAGAACTTCAGGTTCCAACCCATATCAATAACTTTTTCTTTGTCTTAGAAATTGAAGGTTTTCGAATCTTGTGGAACTCTGTACTCACTTGGCTCCCGTACTACTCCCTTTACCCTTGGGTTTGTAGTTGTTGTTGTTGTAGCAGTAGTAGTACAATTCTAGATTAGCTGCTTTGATTTCAATTAGTGTTTAAGCCAAAGTTAGCTTCTTCAATTCCTTTGCCGCAATAACTTTCTCCTATATGAGCGTAGAAAATTAAATTGTAGGAGGCATCACTATCTTTAACACTAGCCACGCCAGTACTGCTCACCAGCAGTTTATTCATCAGAGCTTTTTTTACTTTGCTCATCATTTCTTACTAGAAGCAACATTCCACAAAAACGTCATATCATCCAAACACTCCAGTAATCAAACATTAGGTTTTATTCTGCTGTTCATTCATAGAGTGACCTTAACATCTGCATCAATATCTTAATTCTCCTCCCATGTTAAGATGGCATCCCCCTAAGCACCCAAACCAACATTAGAGGATTTAACTCTTCTGGCTGTACCAAGTTTCTTGAATCTTTTAAGCCCTGTGGTCCTCAACTGTCTCCTCTTTTCAAGCATACTAACCCTCTTCTTAAGACTAGCAATTTCAACAGCCTGATCAGATTTAGCCTTCTCTAAGTCAAGAACCTGTTTTTGCAATTGGGTACATAAAGCCATCAAATCATTAAGTTGCATACTATCCTCACCACTGGGTAGTGGATCATTGGAAGGTGTATTAAGATGTTCCTCTTCCTCTGTCTCAGCATGAGCAGTCTCTGCCTCCTTCCTCTGTTTCCTCCTAGACTTTTATTTCTTCTTGGGTTTAGAGGATGTAGATGGTTGTCAATAATGGGGTTCTGAGTGGGAATATGTGGCGGATTGAATCCTCACCCACTTCTTCAGAAGCTTGAACCAGCATACTATCAAACAAAGGCGTAACTCTCCTAGAGAAATCCTTACCCTCTCTCTTCATATTAGCAAAGATTTTCTTTGTATGGAAGGGATTAACAAAAGTCTTTTTGTGATATGACATGTCTCCAAGCTGTTGGTTAATGAAAACTTGTAGAAAGCGAGGATACAGATAGGGATTTACCCCTCCATCTAAGTGTTTAACCATAGCATCAAAGATGTACTTAGATAGGTTAAATTTTCTATTAGTTGCTAAGCATATGATCAAAGAAGCCATTGTGCTACTGAATTCATTCCAGGCTGTGGTCTTGGCACTAAGGCTTTGTGTAATGGTATGAATCATAAACATCCACTGCGGAGAAAAGAAAGCTTTATAAAAAGTAAGAACTTTGAGAAAGGTTTTTCTTACCCCATTTTGGTCAGTTCTTTCAAAAATTGTAGTCGTTGGCAGACAATCAATACCTTCTGCATCATCTAAGTGAAGATCATTCCTAATACTTGCCTCTGTGATGATTACCTTCTTTTTGTCAATTAGGGATTGTAACTGACGCACTCCATTAACCGTCTTGACCTGTGTGGTAGCCCAAAACTGTTGTATACATAAGGTGTAGATGATTGGATTTACTGTTAAAGCATAATTAACAGAACTTGCTTTCAGAAAATCAATTGATCTTCGCAATACCCATTCACATTTTGCAGGTCTTTTGCAAAACGCAGCCACATTGTGCGTTTCAGCAAACTTAGGGCTCGACATTATAATGATTTTGATGATCAAAGATGAAATTGAATTAGGGCATTATGTTTACGGAGTGTTTGATTGAATAAAAATCGAATGAAGAAAGAATAAAGATAGAAGTGAAACCCTTAATCGAAGTATTTATAGAAAAACACCCTCAACAGCAGGAACTTAAACTAGCAGCAGTAATTGATGCCTAACAGCATTAACTTAAACCTTGCAGTATAAACAAATACTGGCAGTACTAATTTAAGCCTAACAACATTAATTATATACCAGCAGTAGAAACTTGATGCTTTGCAGCATTAAGTTGTATTACCAGTATTAACCTGAGACTAACAGCAGTAAGTTTGAACTACCAGCATTAACTTCAATTTCATCACACAAATAACTTTGATCATCAAATTTGATTCTCACAAACTCTCTTTCTGTTTTTATGCTTACAGTATCTCTCAATTCTTTTTGCTCACTTAATAACTCTTTCTGTTTTTGTACACACATCTCTCTTTCTATTTTTAAGCTCACTTAATCTCTCATTTCTTTTAGCTCACTAAAACACTCTTTCTGTTTTTAAAACACAAATCTCTCTATTCTTTTGAGCTCACCAATGCAGACAGTTGTGTACAATATCCATCAATTCCAAAATTTTCATATTGTCCTCCCCACTTCTAAATGTGTTAACTTTTGAGAGAGGTGGATCAATGGACTAATTAGATGTAGTCTCAAACCTAGTTTGAGCATCTACATCCCCCAATATGGTTTCTTGGCACCTGGGACCACTACCTGAATCAATTCTCTAAGGAGTTAATTCATTAAGTGTTGCCATGGATTGGGTCTTAATTTATGTTACCACTGTCCTGCTCTGCTTCAGAGCTAGAAGCAGTAGTGGCAGCCCTTTCCATTCTGTCACCCAACTCCTTATGGACAGCCTCATCACCAACCTTTCTTAGGGGGACCACTAGACTATCAGTTGGGTAAGAGGTAAAGCTAATCGGGAAGAAAAAAAAAAAAAAAAAAAAAAAAACAAAAAAAAAATAAAAAAAAAAAAAAAAAAAAAAAAAAAAAAAAAAAAAAAAAAAAAAAAAAAGAAAAAAAAAAAAAAAAAAAAAAAAAAAAAAAAAAAAAAAAAAAAAAAAAAACCTCAACAACTTCTCTCCTTTTGTCACAGTGTAGTATCGGCCAGTTGGGTGATGCTTCAACTGTGATGGATCAATAATGATGCCGTCTGCAGATTCAATATGACCAAGGAACTGCGGACTTGCGTAAACCAGAACTCGCACTTCAAAAACTACACATACTACTTCTTCTGTCTAAGATTCTCTAACACAATCGTAGATGTTGCTCATGATCTTCTTTCAGACTTGGAGTAAACGTGGATGTCGTCGATGAAAATCAATAACGAAATTATCAAATGTACTGTGGAAAATACTGTTCATCATATCATAAAACACAGTAGGAGTATTAGTCAGACGAATAGGGCATATCTAAGAATTGTAAGTGGCCTACTAACCGCGTACGAAAAGCAGTCTTAGAAATATCCTGCTCTCTCACACGAAGTTGATGATAACCAGATCGCAAATCAATCTTAGAAAAATATTTAGCCCCTTGCAGTTGGTCAAACAAATCGTTGATTCGCGAAAGAGGATAGCGGTTACGAATAGTAATACGGTTAAGTTCGCGGTAATCAATACACAAGCGCATGCTCCCATCCTTCTTCTTAACAAATAAGACCGGTGCACCCAGGTGAACACTGGGTTATAAAGGCCATTCTCCAACATCTTTGTATACAGCCCTTTAACTCCTTCAATTCAACAGGTGCCATACGATACGGAGCCTTTGAGATAGGTTCAGCACCGGGAATTAACTCAATGCCAAATTCAATCTCTCTAGCCGGAGGAAGTCCAGGAAGTTCATCGGGAAAAACATCAGTGAATTCACGAACAACAGAAAGATTTTCAATATTAGGACTCTCCAAAGATGTGTCCATAACAGAAGCCAGAAAACCTTGGCACCCATGAGAAATCAAGGTACGTGCCTTCATAGCAGAGATGAGTTTAACGGACTTAAGCGGTGAGGAACCATGATAAACAAATTCAGGTTGGCGAACGTTACCAAAGATCACAGTCCTAGCATAGCAGTCAATGGTAGCTCGATGAGAAGCCAACCAATCCATGCCAAGAAATTACCATTCAAAGTCGAGCATATGGAAGGAAGTAAATTCGCAGGCGAATACGATCATCAAAAGTAGAGGCAGTTAACATATTCATGGTCAATAAGCATATGGTTCTTCATTGGGGTTGAAATGATTACACGTTCAATTAATGGTGTAGGATTCATATTAAGTTTCTTAGCAAAAGCGGTAGATATTATAGAATGTGTAGCCCCAGTATCAAATAAAATGAAGACAGTATGATCATCAATGTAGAGAATACCGGTAATAGTACCTGAAGTCTTGGCCTCCTGATCACGAGTCGTAGCATAAACGAAAACAAGATAGGTTACGGAAGAGAGTTACGCAGAAGGAACCTAGTGTCTACCCTATTCCTCTCAGGTTCATAGGCCTAAGCTCTAGGTCATAAGAATTCTCATGATTAACCTGGATTGATACCATAAATTGTTATGCCCCGACCAAAAGGGTAGAAGTATTAAAATTTGGTGTGAATATAAAGGCATTCATAATCATAACACAAGCATAAACAGCGGAAGTCTTAATTTAAATAAACCAAAGGATTATAAGTCAACACGACGTAAGGTACATAAAAAAAATAACAAAAAAAAAAAAAAATTAAAAATAAAAACAATGTTATCATAGGATAAAATATCCTAACGAATAACAATGTCGGAAAAGAAACAATTCATATATCAAACTAAGATCTCTAGGGTAAGTTCACACTCAACACTCATAGCCTGAAAGCGACCCCAGCTCCTAGCTTAGATACCTGCCGCAGGAAAAGAAAGTGCGGCTGAGCTTACAATCCCAGTGGAACTGATAATATATAAATCAGCATGCAAAAAGATAACGGAAATCAAAGGATACGATAATATGGTACAAAAGGACATCACAATCTATCGTATGGTTTCTAATATCTTTATCTTTATCAACGGTGATACAAATATAAGGTAAGACAAATCATATGTCAATTATTGTGTAAGGTAAGATGAAATCAGAGAATCAAGTAATGTTCAATCCACCAAGCCCAAATAAATCATATCTAGTAACCATGGAGTGTTGCTCCAAATTGTGAAAGACTTGGGATGCACCAAACATACAGTCACCAAATATCCAATCATAATGTCTAACATCGAATACAAACATATACTAGGATGCAATCCATAAGCCCCTTAAACAAATAATAATTTCATAGTGCAACATATAATATCAAAATAGGGGTCGGTGTGAGAAATCACTCAACCAAATGAGTCATGCCAAGGTGCATCAAGAAACGACCATGTTACCTTCATTGGCTTGGAAACAAAATAGTTGCTTGGGTCTCAAATTGAAGGGTTCAAAGGCCAAAGTCAATATCATATGTTCAATTCCAAAGGATATAGGCAAAGGTTCAATGTCAAAGGTTCAAATTTCAAGTAGCTGGTAGGGTTCAATTAGAAAAATATGATAGATCATATAAGAGAAACCAAAATAAAAGGCTCAGAGCAAATTGTAGCAAATGACATAGAAATCAAAGATAGATGGGAATATGTCATGAGAAAACCTTAACGATAAGTCAGGTATATCTGTACGAATAACAAAAACAAACGAAAGTACTACTTAATCGTAGTAATAGTAAAGTCGAGTAGGTGTCAAGAATATCCGTACCTTATTCGACACAAAGCATAATCAAAAGGATAACCAAACTGGAATATCAAAATCACTCCCTCTTGTCGAACACTAAAGGAATGAATGGGGGGAATTCGAAGTACAAACCTTTCATTTATGTTTTACTTTCTATTTTTAGTAACTTTCCATTTTTAGTAACTTTCCATTTTTAGTACTTCCATTTTTTAGAACTTTCTATTTTTTGTAACTTTCTTTTTTTAGTTAACTTTCTATTTTTTAGTAACTTTCCAAAATAGTAATTATTCATCATTTGTAGGTTCTATTAAGTATTTTGAAAAATAGGTCTAGACGACTTAATATGTCACCTTTCAAAGTTTAGGGTTAATATGACAACTTTCCATAGTTTAGGGTTTAATATGCAAAATCAACCAAGTTCCAAGGTTAAAAGTGTAATATCAAAGTTTCACATTTTATTCAGATTATACCTTCCATTTTTCTGTATGTACAGTTCAAAACCTTATATTGACAATAATTTAATAGTTAGTCCTTTTGGTTATTATTATTAAACAATATCTTTAATTATCCTTAATTAGAAAACAAGCCCTTATAGATTCAAATATGACAAAATCATACTTTTACACATTAAATATAACCACAAAACTTATACTTTTCCCCCCACGAATTACAATTTCAGTCCCTCTATTTTAATTAATTAATTTCTAATTAATTATTATATGTAATTAACCATTTTAAATCCAAAATAATATCAAAATGACATTTTATACCCCCCAACTTATTTTTAAACAGTATACATTAAATTATTACTAACATGTCTAAAACAGGACCCCATAGTTTCAGAAATTACACATATAAGTCCTTTATACTTTTAATATATCATTCGGAATCAATTAAATCCACAAAACCCTAATTTAATTTTTCCCAATCACAAACATAATTATTTCCCAATCATTGGAATTAAATGCACCTGTAAAAATTATCAAAACCCTAACCCTAATTTTATTCTTTCCTTTTTCCTTATTTTCGAAATCGGCAAACACAAGTAAATCCCAAATAAATTTTCGAATCCTTCTTAAAATTTTCCAACAATTTTTCTGAGTTATATGTGATATGAAAAACCTTAGAAAAATATAAAATAAATTTTAAAAATATCATATCTGCCGATTACATAAATATTCCAAAATTAGGGTTTCTAATATGATTTAATTATTTTGATCAATATAAAATGCATGAACATTTTTCCCAGGTATATTATGGATTATAATGATGATAAATGAGATACAAAATTACCTTTGATGATTCTTGATGACTTAATGAATTATTGAACCCGGTTGCTTAATTCGAACCCAAAACAAATACCACACTCAAACCAAGCACTCTACAATTTTCCCACTATTTTTCCCACAATCCTTGACCTTCAAATCACCTTAGAAAAATCGTGCAAGCCTTGGAAAATTCTTTTGTGCCGCCTCTTGATTTTTTTAGGGTTTTCGGTTTTTGTTTTTAAGGATTTAACCATATAAAATGTATAAAAGAGTTATAATAGGAATTAGGCCGAGTTTAGGGGCTTACAAAATGAGTTTAAATCAGATTATAAAACTTGCCAATTTATTTTGTATTTATCCTATTTTATTTAGCTTAATTTGTATTATATAAATAATTAAATATACTTAATTATTTCGGCTAATATATGTATATATAAATATTAATTATTTTTCTTATAAAACATAAGGTATTTTAAAATCTTACAAAAATTTCATAATTGTCACATGTTGTACTTTTATAATTTCTAACATTTAAATGAATTTTATATAAGCTTTTATGTACTTTTCTTGCATTAGGGGTATTTTGGTAATTTTACACTTGTTGAGATTTTAGGTTTTACAATTTTTCTTAGGCTTACAAATCTCTCAAAATCCTAGAGGCATTTTCATTAATCAATCTAAATATGCAAATGAGATTTTAAAGAAATTTGATCTTCATAAAAGTGACCCTGTTGACACTCCTATGGTGGAGCGAACAAAACTGGATGAGGACCTCTCAGGGACCCCTGTTGACCAGACCAAATATCGCAGCATGATTGGGTCCCTGATGTATCTCACAGCCAGTAGACCTGACCTAGTATTTGCTGTGTGCATGTGTGCTAGATATCAATCTAGGCCCACTAAAAGGCACCTTGAAGCAGTTAAACGGGTCTTTTGGTATCTCCAAGGAACCATCAATATGGGTCTTTGGTATCCGAAAGACACCGCCATGGCACTAACAGCATACGCAGACGCAGATCATGCAGGTTGTCAAGACACTCGCAGAAGTACATCTGGCAGTGCTCAGTTCCTTGGTGATAAGTTAGTCAGCTGGTCATCAAAGAAGCAAACTAGCACGTCCATCTCGTCTACAGAGGCTGAATACATCGCGATGTCTGGTTGCTGTGCCCAAATCCTATGGATGAGGTCTCAATTATCAGATTATGGCTTTGCTTACAATCGCATCCCTCTGTACTGTGACAACAAGAGTGCCATAGCTCTTTGCTGCAACAACGTTCAGCACTCCAGGTCTAAACACATCGACATCCGACATCATTTCATCAGAGAACAAGTAGAAAAAGGAGTGGTTGAGTTGTATTTCGTGAGGACAGAGTATCAACTGGCGGATATATTCACTAAGGCGCTGCCTAGAGAACGATTCGAATTCATTCTCCCAAGGCTTGACATGAAGTGTATGAAGCCAGAGACACTCAAAAGTCTTCAGGATGATCAGGATGAGTAACGGATTGGCTTCAAGTATCCTATGTAAATATGTACATACTTAAACCCAAAAAGAAAAATACAAAAATATAAAACCATCAAAAATCCATAAAAATCAGAAAATAGAAAATACCAAAAATAGTTTTTCTTCAAGACATGTCTTCCGTTTATCGATAACATTTACGGTCCTAGAAATGTCATTCAATAATGACACGGGTCTTTAAATGAAGCTCGAACGGAAGTTTAAACCTTTCAAAACATGTCTTAATGGCTTGCAGTTATTTCAGACTGCAACCCGCTTTTCAAAATGAGGAAAGCACGTCGCCAAAAAGACGGTGTCATAACAAATGGGTGATTTCAGTTCTCCATGGGCATGAATTTACTTTTATATCCTTGCAACCTCGATCTAATGTACGCTTCAGTGCATTATTTCTTGATTAAGAAGAGAAGTCTTCTTTTATCCTTATAATTTTCCGTCTATGATTCTTCAGAAAATTATTTGGATTTCACGTGGTGGCTTAATGCTGTTGATGAAAATCAATTAGACTTGGATTTTTCATAAAATTTGACACTCAATCAACGACTACAGCTCTTTAACTAGAAAACGGGTCATTGATTGAGGGGGAGAGTGGTTTTCAAATTTATGACATATAACAGGCATTTGATCATATTGTTTACATAACTGAGAAAAGTTTGGTTGCAAACGGGGTTATGGTTTAAGGGGGAGTTAAACTAGTGTTAACTTAAAAAGGTCCAAATGTGTCACTCATATGCATGTCTAGGATCTTATTTGCTATGTGCTAACTGTATCCTAGGCTTATTAAATGTGAAGGACCAATTGTGTCAATTCCCCAAAGTTAATCAATCCATTAGTTGCTATGTATCCCTAAACGTTAAAGAAATATGAAAAGTGAGGGACCATTGGTGTAATTTACCTTACATAATTAGAAATAAGAAGGAGAGGGACCAATTATGTCAAATGATGAAAGGTGTAACCTAGGTACTTATTAGTGTTGCGTTTTGACTTGGTCAAAACCAACACATCTAGTCAAACCTTTTCCACTATTCTCTCTCAAGTCTCTCGACTGCGTTTTGATTAAACTGAGATTTCTAGTGTGTTTCTTCGCTTAGGTAACATGCTCTCAATGTTATTAATCACTATCTCATTCTTTATCTTTAACATCATGATCTGAAAATCGTTAAATGTGTGTTTTGTAGACCCTCGTGTGATTACATCTTCGACTCACTGGTTAGTGTTTGGTTTTGTGTTTTAATTACTGGGTTTGCATTTACCTAGGTGTTAGATGCTTTGTTAATGCTTGAATTGATTCCCTGCCTCCTCCATTAGGGTCCTCATGATTTTCGAATAAGTGGTTGCCCTTTTAAGGCTAAGTGATACTCGTTGATAATTGGGTTCTTGGTTGCGTTCATGTTGCGATTTGATAATTAATACTCGTTGTCAATTAGGCTAATTGATACTCGTTGTTAATGCTTGGTTTACGTTCATGTTGCGTTTTGACAGTAGGTTCCTGGTTGCGATTTGACAATTAATGCTTGATTGCGTTTTGAGTTTACGTTCATGTTGCGCTTTGATAGTAGGTTCTTGGTTACGATTTGATAATTAATTATTGATTGCATCTTGAGTTTGCGTTCATGTTGCATTTTGATAGTAGGTTCTTGGTTGCGATTTGATAATTAATTATTGATTGCGTTTTGATTTGTGAAATGAGATTGCGTTTTGATAATATCACATGTTGCGTTTTGCTTAAATTGGTACTTGGTGCGTCTTGATTAATCTATTTATAAGTTGTGTTTTGATTCTGAAAATAATCTTGCGTTTTAGTCATTTAAATTTTAACAGGGGCAAAACGCAATTTTTGCATCGAAGAAATTTTTTAATATTAAAACAGTAAAACCCCTTTTTCAAAAACTTTGGGTGGGTTGCGTTTTGACCATTTTAGATTATAATAATCACTGCGTTTTGATTTTTACTTAGTTGCGTTTTGATACCTTGCGTTTTGATATCTTGCGTTTTGATATCTTGCGTTTTGATAACTTGCGTTTAGATATCCTGCATTTTGATATCTTGCGTTTTAAATCTGTACTTTTCAGAATCCTTGCGTTTTGGGACATGGTCTTGTCATAGATTAAGTCTTGCTTAGATTGTCTTATCCATTGCGTCTTGTCCAACATAGTTTGTCAATTGCCATTGAGTCTTGTGGTTATATCGGTATGTCTTGTCCTCTCTTTGATGAATTAACATCCGTTGATTCAAGAGTTGGCCAAACTCACTGATTTACATCATAACACGATCTAAGAGTCCTTTCTCTTGGATCTTGTGCATACATGCTTAACATCCGTGCATCAGCTTACATCTAACAAGATCTATATGCATGTTATTTCCTCTGTGATTGTAATTGTGCAGATATAATGGCTGATGTTGAACATGCACCCTCAATGGCACCACATATTCGTACTGATGAACAGATCATGCCACGCATACGTTGGGTGCCAATTGGGAAAAGCAATTGCTATCTAAATGAAGAAAAATCTCAACCCAGCCTAATTTTCAAGATTGCTGTGGATATTCTCAAGCAAACAAATTTCTTCAGAGCTTTTACAGCGTCATCAACAATACCGGCTATCTATATTCAACAATTTTGGGATACTATTTGCTTTGACAGTAAAGCCAGGAGTTATAAGTGTCAACTGGACGAGCAATGGTTTGATCTCACTCAAAACACACTCAGAGACGCTCTTCAGATCACGCCAGTCGATAAAAACCGAGCCTTTTTCTCCTCCTCTGACTCTTGATATGGTTATCGAGTTTGTCAATGAGTTCGGTTATCCAAGAGAAGTCATAAACTTGTTAAATGTCACCACTAAGGACATGTTCCAACCATGGAGGGCACTCACAACAATCATCAATCTATGCCTTACGGGAAAGACTTCAGGATTTGAAAGACCAAGAGCCCCAGTGCTACAGATCCTTTGGGGTGTTGTTAATCGAGCTCACATTGATTATGCTAAAAGGATGTGGGAAGAATTTACTCAGTCTATCCACAATTTCATAGAAGACAAGAGGAATCTGGCACAACAAGCTCAAGGAAAGAAGAAAGCTACTCTCATTCTGATCCCTAGTATCCGGTTCACTAAGTTGATAATATTTCACTTGCAACGGCTACACAACTTCCACCCAAGACCTGAGTCCCCACTCTATCTGCCTACTGAGGAACCTGTACTAGGTAATCTCAAGTTCAGCGCTAAGGGGACCAAATGGGAAGTCTTCGGGATGACTATACCGAATGAACTCATCAATGATGTCATTCGAGGAGCTGATTATTATGATGCTTATCTGGAAAAAGTTGCAAAGCATCAACGACATCTCGCGGGTGAAGAAGTGAGTGATCCTGAATCTCCTGCACCAAAGCCAGCTAAGCCTACCAAACAAGCAAAACCAAAGGCAACCAAGCAACCAACCGTTTCTAAAACTACAACCAAGCAACCAACCATTTCTAAAACTACAACCAAGCAACCAACCGTTTCTAAAACTAAAGCCAAGAAGCCTAAGCCTGCACCGGCCAAACCTCAGGAGAAGAAGCGCAAGCCGGTGTCAGAATCGTCTGAGGCCCCACCACTAGCCAAACGTGCTAAGGCGGGGAAAGTGGTTAAGAAGAGAACTGTTAAGAGTTCTAAGCAGTTGGTAGATGAATTCGTTGATGAAGGGGTTCCTGCTGCTAAACCCAGCCTTGAAGACACAGAGGAGGCGATACTGCAAAAGGTTCTAGAAGAGAGCCTAACGGATGCTTACCCTTTCAAAGGGTCCTCAATCTCCTATGGTATTTAGGGATTTGACACTGGGAATACTTCAACCTCTGCCAGAGGTGCCGAGAATGGGGAAAGAGAAGTAGGTGAAGAACAAGTGCTCATGTTCTTCTACACCTCAGACTACTAGAAAGAGCCGACTGAACTGTATATCTTTCAGAGACATACTCCCGTACCATCTGAACCAGCGGGCCATGAAGAGTCTTCCTCCCTTTATGCTGAACTTGGATTATCTGGCAGTGACACGGAGTCTGATGAAGAAATGCCTTCAGTGGTTAGAAGTGGGGCTCAAAACGAAGGCTAGGCTGGACCAGACCCTGGTAAACTAGATGAAGGCCAGGCTGGACCAAACCCTGATGATATTGCTGAATCTCAACCTTTACCAACTCCTAGTGTTCTCGCTGGACCAAACCTTAAACATTCGGATGTTGAGATCACTCATCCCTCCAATCAACCACAACCTGAGCATATGGATGAAGGGTTCACAACCGCGGCATACCCTGATGTACAGGAGAATCTGAAGCTAACGGCTGATGAACAGGTGATACCAGAAGAACCTGTCAGCTCTACAGGGACGTTGTCTTCTCTACAACATCTCGCCAAAGACTTTAGCTTTGGTGATCAATTCTTGAATGACAAACCGTCTGAGGCTGACAATGAGAAGACAACGACAGACACCGAGGCTGAATCAATGGTGTCTATCACTGTTCAGCAAGACACTTCTGTCATCCCTCCTATGACGTCACCGGTGATCGGTCCCGTGCCTAGACCTGATTCTCCTAATGTTCATTGGCCATTACCAACCACCACAACCACAACCTCAGCAACAACAACAACAACTCTTGCACTACCACCTCAACCACAACAAGGTCCGTCAGATCCCATCATCATCAAGCATATAGGTGAACTTGAAGAGCTTATCGCGACTCTTGTAGAAGAAAATCAAGCTCTGGAAGAACGTTTAGGCAAGCAGGGGAACAAGATCAATAAGTTGGAAACTGTGGACTTACCCAAAATAATCAGAGAGCAGATGGTGGAGTTTATTGATTCACAGGAGATTGACCGAAAGATTAATGAATCAGTCAAGGAGGTGGTTATCTCATCAGTAAAGCATGCAATGAGAGCTCCTCTTCGTGCTCGCTTCAAGGATCTCCCTACGTCTGACATGAAGGAAATTATGCTCCAACGCATGTTGGAGGAGAACTATGACAAGGGACATGCTCACCACCGAGTAGCATATGAAGCACTGCAGGACTCCATCCGTCGTGATGAATGTGAGGACTTTGATGATGATAAGGCTCAGGAGGAAACTAAGAAGAAAAGTAAGCAAGATTCTCTAAAGCCTCCGCTTGGGTCACCACCTCCTCCTCCACCACCAACAGGCGCATCAGGGGCCTCTAGCATAACCGGAGCCTCCAATTCTGCTCAAGCTCCTCCCCCACCACCTCCATCCTCATCCACTCATCAGGGAGGTCAGTCAACAAGCACCGCGGCCCTAAGTTCCTCAAAGACAGCTGCTTCAGCTGAATACTCTGCTTGGACAACTTCAATCACAACGATTCCTGATGATCTTTATATGGATGATGAAACCACTGCAGATGAACAAGCATAATCTAGTGGTGATGAGGTAGGACGTGATCATATTCCATACAGTCATCTTGGGCTGAGTGGTGGAAACTCTCACTGAAGACAGACCGGGCACTCTAGAACCTGCTTGGACTATTCCATCATCTGATCTGACTATGCCAACAAACAACTGGGCCTCTGCTCTGATGTCGACATATGCACCTCCACCGAAAAAACTCTTACTGGCTCAAAACTGGGATTTGGCGATATTTTGGATTGGTACTGGCAAACGACAAGGAATCACTCACTTGGACACTTGAGACCTGAGGCCCTGCATTCGATATCGTTAAAAGAGTTTCATTCCTGACGTGATTCATATCCAATCCAAATGGAAGAGCTGCCACATAAACTTCCGCCGGATCAAGTGGATGTTTACAATCCTTAGGTACAAACGTCAGTATAGCCACCTTCCACTAGGTGGTGAAACCAACGGCCTTGTAAAAATTCAACGGACTTCTTCTTCAACAAAGACCTGGAGTATCTACGATATGGTCGCAGGGTTGGCAGACCGGCCTTGTCAATCTCAAAGATGAAGGCGGCATATTATCCTAATGTCGGCTTGGAGCAACTCGTGCCTGATCAGTTTTGGATTGAAGAGGAATGCAAGTATGACATTGCAGCTATGTATGGTATCTCTCATGTTGGTTTCAAGACAACGTTTCTACATGACGATTCTCATCTGAAGGAGAACGTCAGAGCAGTAAGGACCTCTTATGCGTATCTACGTGTCGTCCGGAATTCGAAGTCTTTTCAATGTACGGGTACAACTACATGAAGAAGATAGTCCTTCGTCGAGCTAATCTCAAAGAATACATCATAGCAGAAAGGAACTTCAAATGCATGTACCCAAGTGACTTTGAAGATCTGTACTTGTTAAATCTTCAAGGTCACTTGAACCACCTATCACCTGTGGAAAAAAGATTATAAACACCGCTGTCAAACCTATGGGACCAGAAATCTTGGTGATCAGACAACGTGTAGAAAGTCTTCCAGCTGGGAAGTGAGAGTTACCAGACGTAACTACACATTCAACCAACTCGAGGGAGGCCCATTGGATGTGAGTTCAAGCATGATTTCACTTGTATAGATCTCTCCATGGGCAGTCATTGTTAGTAGACATATTATGGGGTTCAGATGTTACATGAGGTTAAATGAAATACACAAGTTCAGTGATGGGCACTCTACAACTAGATTGAGATAGCATTGGACTATCGAGTCAAGTATTTTTCATCAACTGTGCTGACAATCTGGTAGTTGCTCCCCCCCCCATCGATTTCTGATCATCAACAGGAATATTCATGGGATGACGCCAGATTTTGGTGACGAAGAAGATGTTGACAGAAGCAAGGCTTCATGTTCGCTATCCAGAAACGACTAAAGACAAGTACGGATTTCAGAATTTGGAGGCTTTGTTGGTGGACAGATTTGAGGAAGGCGACTAGCGGTTATGCAGAGATCCAAAGAGGGTAGTCTTATTTCTATACGTTGTTGTATATGTACATTTATTTGTGTGACTAAACACGTAACTTAGGTTGTATATTGAGTAACTATATGTTTCACATTTGGATTTATTAACCTAGACACCACTTTCTCCAATTTCCAGACTTAAATCAATTGAGACCCAAAATCTCCAACGGATTTGAAATTTTTGCTCGGGGGAGAAAATGTGATTTAATTATGAAAATCTGATATAAAATGTGATCTTTTAAACTCAAGTGTAGGCTCCTCCATATGTGCTAAACTTTTTCGAATATCGATGCACATATTAAGGGGGAGCGAATGGTATATGATGGCGAAGAGAACAATTCCAAAAGGACGACCCCCGTATTTACTTTATCGGAGTTATAAGGAATGATCTGTTATGTTAGGTACATGTTCCCATGATCCCGCCAGAGCTGGAGGGATCTACCCAGGGACAATCCACTAGTTAGTGTAGAAGTCCTTAGGTATGATTACAAAAGGAGTAATGTGAGAATAAGGGAAGTATGTACGGGACTAAGATGGAGCATAGTTACTGGAACTACCCAATAAGGCACTAGTATGAAGTCGCGGTAAGCACGAAAGGGTTGTAAGAATGAAAGAGAAATGTTAAGATAAAGGGTGAAAGAAAGCAACCCTCCTTATAGCTTTAGGCAAAAAACCGGGTGCGTCTTGCTGCATATGCTGTCAGCAATCACTTTGTGATTGCTGACATTGAAGATAAAGTATCATGGACAGTGATACGTGCACACCCTCCCTTGCCACTCAAGATCCCTAAAAAGGATTCTTGTTTTCATTTCTCCGGAGATCCAATACATTTCTATCATCTCTCTCACTCCGAGTTAGATGATATTGAAAAGGTGGCAGTCTGCTCCAGCCTCCGACTACTAAAAAACCAAAAATGCACTATTGAGTCTAGAGCCATGAGATCATCCACAAATCTCGTTAGGACACTTATCCATATTGAGCTTGTTTCTCACACACTGTGACAACAAGTAAAGATTTTTAGAGTCCTTCGCATTATCCTCGTGGTATTGCCAGAACATCTGAGTGATACGAAAGTACTCACAATGAAGATGGAAATCCTTCTAGAGCCAACATCAAACAAGCTCTTGGTAGGTGACATGTGAGATCCACTATGGATTAAACTTGTGACAAATGGAAAGCAACGATGGTGCGATTCCTTGTGAATCAAACTTGTTCCAGGTTGTGAATTGACAAACCATTTTGGAAAACCTCTCGATGTGCTCAACAACTGATTTTCTAGCACATCGATTGTGAACTTATTTCAAAACAAATGAGTTTCTAATGAAATTTGATTTTATGCTATCAAACACTCTCGATGTGTCACAAAATACTTTCTCAAACGACACGTCGATTGATTTTCAAATCAAGTTTTCTCTTTAATCGGTAAGATAGTAACTAACTGATTCACTCTTATCGTGTTGTCTGCTTTGAGACGTTCCGATACAGAGAACAGGCAAGTATGGAGATTTTGATGGTTACACATCAGATGATCTGATACTTATACTGGAAATCCTGTCAAGGAGATTCTTCTTAAGATGAATCTACCTGATCACAGGTCGGTCCTCATGGATCCGAAGGTTAATCCAACCATACTCGGGCGAATGACAAAGCCAAATTCGTCCACACACTTTATTGCTAACTGTTTTATTACAGGATCAAGTTATGATGGAAATGGAGATACCTCGTTCCAGTGGAGTCAATTCACCACCCAATGCTCACACTTAAATTTTCCAAGTAAAGACATCATGACAACTGAATGACCTACAACACAGCTTCCGCAACTCTGAGAAGTAGTATCATGATCAAGAAAAGTGTGAGCATGCGGGTCCGAAGGTCACAACATCACATGAAGGCAATGCTACTCAACAAGGATGATCAAGAGATTTAAGATGGATGATGATCTCAAAGAAAGCTCAAAGATCGCACAAGCCTAAGGGACAAGTCTCAAAGTTCACTACATAATGTACAAAGACATCAAAGATTGAAGAATCAAAGACTTCGAGCTACAGACAGAAGGTCAATGAAGTAGAATGCTAGAATTCAGAATGTATTTTCTGGGGTGACCTCCCTTAGGGGGAGATTGTTAGGATTATGAAAAAGACTCGGTCACCCCCGTGTATCGTTTAGTATAGCATAGCTCGTAGTTAGAAAGTAAGCGTATGGTTTTCGGTATTGGGCCGGGTCTTTTACCCAAGTGTAAGCCCATACCCAAGCCCATAATGCTCACAAACACTTGTATATAAGCCCCTTCCCACCCATGGGAAGGGGTTGGTTGTTCATTTCATGCTAATACATACACTTGCACTTTCTCTCTCTAGAAAGACAACTTTCTCTCTCTAAGATTAATTAGCCAACCCATCATCTATTGCTTGTGTTATGATATCATGTATACTACAATTGGTATCAGAGCACATGGGATGATTAGCTAGATTGTGTGTGCGTTTCCTTGGTTAGTTTAGATCAAAAGTTTGGTTTTAGAAGGTTTATGGTCTTATTCTTGACACTCTTTGATTCTCATGTTTGTGATGTTAAAGTTAGTGTTTTTATAGTTGTTATAACTTTCTAGGACCAAGTTGTGCAAAAGAAACCAAGTGAAAACGTTCAAAAGGGTGATTTTTAAGGGTTTTTAGGTGAAAAAGTTCGTATCTTCGTCGTTGCGTTTTGACCTTCTGTGACATTCTTGGTTGCGTTTTGGGTGAAGGAAGCATATTGCGTTTTGATCATTGCGTTTTGACCTAGAGGTTGCGTTTTGATCGTTGCGTTTTGATCATTGCGTTTTGACCTAGAGGTTGCGTTTTGGTCGTTGCGTTTTGGTCGTTGCGTTTTGGTCGTTGTGTTTTGGTAGTTGCGTTTTGACTACAGGTTGCGTTTTGAAGATTTTGTTGCGTTTTGTCTAGGGGATAGTCTGCCTAATTTTTTTAATTGGTTACGTTTTGATCTAATCGCAACTTTGCGTTTTGATAAAACCTTAAGAGTCTCCATTGCGTTTTGACTCGAGACTCTTCATTGCGTTTTGAAGACTTTTGTTGCCTTTTGACTAGGGGATACTCTGCCCAATTTTTTAATTAGTTGCGTTTTGATCAAATCGCAATGTTGCGTTTTGATAAAACCTTAAGAGTCTCCATTACGTTTTGACTCGAGACTCCTCATTGCGTTTTGATAACTCTTCATTGCGTTTTGATATTTCTTCATTGCGTTTTGACCTAAAACTTCACTGCCTTTTGACAAAACTTCAATCAACATTAAGTTAACATTAACTCAACGAAACCAAATCACAATCAAACAACATATCACCTAATCCATCAAACAATCATCACTTTTAACATACAATCACTAATCATTGATCGATCAACATTGACCAAAGGTTAACCAAGTGTTGACTACTTGTTTGACTTTTTGACTTTGGCTTCCGGCTCTTGTACGCTCTTCCGTTCTCGTGTCCGTGTTTGCCCGTTTTTTACGGTTTTCTTGTGATTTTTGATATATCCGTATCTGCACACACAAAACACAAAAACAAGTATATCTTTGACATTTTAAGTGTGTTTTTGGTCATTTAGGGTCATTTTTGGCGTTAACGGATATGTGTATTTTACACCTATCATCTTCCTTCAAAGATATCAAGTCTATCAAGGGAGATTGTTAGCAAGCTTTCAAGATGATGCAAAGTATGAGCATGTTGGTCAAGATACAAGATCGTAAGGTGGCAAAGACGATCAAGACGGAAGGATAAAGATTTAAAGATCTCGGACGAAAAAGACGAAGTCTAAAGACAATGACAAGGTCAAGATCAAAGATCACAAAAGCATGATGGACAAGCCTACAATGTAGAAGAGACTAAGATCACAGAGCTTAACGACAAAAGCAATCTCATTGATCTCACGAAGGAGTGTCACAATGAACTCACTTCGGGGGAGATTGTTAGCCTCAAAATATTGAGTCGAACAATGGAAGTTCGTTCATAATTATATTAGGTCTCGGTCACTAAATTAATATATGTTGTAATAGGCTAGACGGGTAAAAGGGCTCTTATTTGTAATCTAATCGGTCACGTGTATCGGGCGAAAGCCTAAGTAAACCCGAGCCCGACCCGTAGAATTACTAAAGGCATGCAAGCCTTTTAGTCTTAACTATAAATACCCCTCTCCAAGGATGGAGAGGGTGTTGGTTCATTTGTAAACATTCTCTTACAAGTTAATTCAACCATTCTCTTTCATTTTTCTCTCTCTTGTTTCTCTCTCTAAACTTCTTCTAATTTCCTTCTATTTTCTTCTTGAATTCGTGTAACTAGTAATGAAGTGAAGTGATTACGGGTAACCGACAAAAGATAAACTATCTAGGCTAGAAAAAGGTAAGGAAGTAATTGAAGAATGCAAATTATGTCATGAACTTAAGTTTGAAAATGAGGAACTTAGAAAAGAAATATCTAGGCATAAATCAATTTAATGATTGTAGTCATTCACTTAAGAAATTAATAAGTCTCAAAAACCTTCCGGAGATAAATAATCCGGTTTGTGGATTTAATTTTTACCAAAGGGATCACCTAGCGAAAACCAAAACTAGTGTAAAATTTGTAATGAGCTCAAGAAAGTCGAGTCAAAAGCAAATTGGTTGGAATCCAAACCCAAACTCAAAACCAAAAATTTTTACTATAAACATACACAAAAATCACCTTTGCAAGTGGATGATGAGGTAAAACATTTTTTACAAAACCTTCTTTAAAACCCGGAGTCAGATTTACTAAACCCACAATAAGGTCTAAAACACCTCATCCGAGAAGAAAAGAAAATCCTCATCCTCGTTCCAAAACACCTCAACCTAGGAGAGACAATGGTAGACCAAATTACCCTAACACTAATCACACAATGTGGAATCTTCCTCACCAAACCAAATTTCACTCAATGTGCAAGTTGCTCACCTGTATGTGCCTCAAAACAAATGCAAATAGATGTGTAAATAAATAACATTTGGATACATGAATACTGTTGGGGAACAATGACTAATGTCATCACTAATCTTTGAAGTGGTCATTTATCTACTAACATTCTTTATCTACGATAACTAATGAATTCATGATAAGGTTCCATGACCCTTATCATTTACATTTCTGAAGAAATTAACGAAGAATATTCTGAAGTCTAAGGTAGTCTCACTCTTCATTCGTAGATTTTAGAATTACAAAGTAATTGTCTATGGTTTCTATCATAATGTAGTATAATTATTTCTTAAAAATAATAGTGTAGTCTCTAGAAATACCATTTGTTGGTTTTCTAGCTTTGAAGAGATTAGTTCTTTATGAACTACTCTTTCGTTTAGATTATAATCATATGTCTACAAAATGGAAATCTTCTATGACCACGTAGCAAACTCACGGAGATGAAGAAGAGCAAGCTAGTGGTTAACAATTAACATAGAAGTAGGATTAGTTACACAACGATCATAGACACACTATGGATGAAACAAACTCCCTTCCACTTCAACGATCGTCTCGAATCTATGTCAACCATCGTCTACGACATCTGCCTCTCGTCGCACCGATTACTACGTCTAGCTCATATCATCTATAGTATCATCCCAATATTTTCCGTCTTGGATTTTCTCCAAATAGTACATTTTATTAATTTAATACAAGGATAATTATCTCACTCAATTAACTAGAAGTTAATTGAAAAAGTCACTTAATCCTCGTTAATCCTTCCTTCGACTTAACTACTTGATTATCTCATCCGAAGTAATCAATTTTTTTAACGAAAAGTTAATTAAAAATGTTAAGTATTCCTTCTCGATTATATTAAATAATATTACTAGTATATTCCAACGTATTTTGACACTTATCATTCTCACAAAAATGGCCAAAAATCGAAGAATTTTTTTTTTTGAGGGCGGCCCCCTTAAAATTAAGGGGACCGGCCGTGTAAGTTGGGCGGCCCCCTTAATTATTTAAGGGGGCCGGCCACTGGAAAAACAAACTTCCCTTTTTCATTCAAAAATACATAGCCAAACACCATTTTTTTTCCTTCTTCCCTCTTCCCTGCTGTGACGAAAAAAAATCCCACCACCATTATTCACTATGACCACATAGCAAACTCACGTAGATGAAGAAGAGCAAGCTAGTGGTTAACAATTAACATAGAAGTAGGATTAATCACGCGAAGATCATAGACACAATATGGATGAAACAAACTCCCTTCGACCTCGACGATCGCCTCAGATCCGTGTCAACCATCATCAACGTCTATCAGAATCAACTTGTTGAAATCTTCAACTACGTCTTATTATTTCATTATCTTCGCTATCCATTCTCGTCTCACCTCGAATCGCCTCTCGAATTGACGTCTTGATTATCTCGTCCAAAATAATCCAAGAACTTTTTACTTAACGAAAGGTTAATTAAAATGTCAATTATCACTTTTATCATTGAAACACAATGTTAAGTTTATTTGCCCTTAAAACTACTAAATATATATTACTAATAATAGGGATTAAATAAATTCGGGCTAAAAATTAAAATTTTTTTGACCAGGTGGCGCCCCCCTTAAAATTAATGGGATCGACTTGTTATTTTGGGTGGCCCCCTTAAATAATTAAGGGGACCGCCCTATCCATGAAACCAAACACCCCTTTTCTGACGAACACTTTACCAAAATCAGATTTTTTCATTCCTCTTATTCTCCTACCCACTGTGAACGAACACCATAGCCAAAAACCTTTAAAAACCAATCTTCAAATTGCCTAATTAACCAAAATTCGCAAGGGACTTTCACTAACAAGACAATCAACAACATCTATTATAAGTTTTCCATTATTCTTTTCATTTGATTTCATCTAATTTTGCTCTTAATCAAAATTGGGTGTTCTTTATTATTTTCATACTTTTTATTTTGGTCTAGGATTTCCATAACTATAATGATTCCTATAGTCATTGGAGCACTACAACCTTGATAGGATTGAAACAAAACACTTATTGAGTCAAATTTTAGAAACATGTATATACTCATGAACACATAGCTGAATTTTTGCATTCTTAAACTTACACATTGTTGATTAATGCCTAAAAATGATAAAAATAATCAAGTATTGATTGTTCAAACCATATATATATATTTTTTAAATCAATGAGTAAAATTCTATAAAAAGAAAGGAGTGTTTGGTTCGTTTCTTAGGAACAATTTTTAGAGTCAAAATGATCATCACTATAGTTTTGTCACGTGTATAAACACTTAACAAACTTGTATAAGTCATCAAGATATATAATTCATATATATATTGATACATTTTATAAATGGCATAAAACAAACATGGTTTTTAGTCAAAACAAACACTATTTAACCTTTGTCAAGGCAAAAATAATAAACTTTTACTTGTCAAACAAAATATACACTTAATACATAATTTTCGACAAGCTTAGACAAATGTTATATTTATAAGGGAGTGTTTGGGTTATTGTCTTGATGTTGAAATATATAATTAATATATATTCTTCGACATCTTAGATTAAGTCAAAAATAAATTAAGGAACATATGGATCACTTCTTAGGTTTTTACTTTTAAAGTCGAAGTAATCCTAGTCCCACATTTGTCACTTTTCAAAACTTTATTTTCCTTATTATATTTTTTTCATATACAACATTTTATATTGTTGATAACTTGTTTAGGTGGCAAAATGCCGAAAGCTACTATAACCGATATATCTCTCACTAAATCCTACATACCAAAAGTATCCAAAATTCCCGGCATCTCCCCTACCATTGCCCAACTCTACAAACTTATTGAAAACCGCAACATTCATGAAGGTCGTGTTGTTGATCAAGTCTACTACAAATCCAACAACATCGAGCGTCTTTTTACTAACATTCATTTTAATTGTCTCTTTCAAATCAACAAACCGATTGTTCCAAGATTCATTCTAGACTTCTATAGTCAAGTCATGGTACAAACCGATGAATATGGCTATCTTGTTATCTCTTTTATGATTCAACATGAATTCATAACTCTTACTCTCGCTCAAATCGGTCAAATCCTCAAAATTCCATACAATGGTCAAGCCATTTTTACAAACGAATAGGACATTGCATCCCTTGAGTATTCTTAAGAAACCGAGGGACCATATTGCACCGAACTTCCTACTCCCGACGACATTCGTCGACTTCTTGAATTAGAACGTGTCATGGTAGACCGCACCATCAAAAGTCAAACGGTCTTTCTCAATCCAAATCAAATTCTCACCAAAGAATTAAGCCCCGACATGAAGCAATGGGAAGAACGCATTCGAGAGAATGTGTTCGGACTAGGAGGACATCGAGATCGTCTCCCCGCTTGTCTTGATCACATGTTGTATTGTGTTGTTGCCGAGGAACAATACAATCTTGCTTATTTCCTCGTCAAAATCATGCGTCCTCTTGCCCTAAAACAAACTCGACGACCTCGAAGTGATCGTGGCAAGGCGCGTCATTGCATATCCTTTTCGTCCTCTCATCATCAAGGCACGTCATCTCATCAACATGATGATGATGATGATGATGTCGAAACTTCTCGAGCAAGTACTCCATCTCCTACCACTTATCTTAACTCCCTCAATCCACTCAACTACCAAAACTACCTTATGCCTTCCGCTTCCAAACAAACTGATGAAACTCTCTTTGAACGACAAACCACCTTGCTCAACCAAACGCAACAAATGCACAAGGAGATGCGCGGAGGGTTCAAGTCATTTGGAAAGGCACTAAAAGGAGTGTTTAGTAAGAAGAAGAAGTGAAGAGATAGGAGTGAAGTGAGCTAGATGTCTAAATGTAGTTTAAGACAATTTTTAACTTGATTATGTGTATGTTCTTAACAACTTATGTGGTGATTATCTGATGTATTTGGAAAGACTTATGTGTTAGTTATCTTTAGGTACTTGTTTGCTATGATGACTTAAACCTTTAGTTGTTTTATTTAATCAACTACTTATGCTACTTTGGTTTCATGACTTTATATGTTTATTACATGCTATATGATTAAATGTGCTCATACAACTCAATAGGGCTTGCTGCAAATAAACCACCAAAACAGAAATACTCTCACAAAAAAATTTGAGAAAAATTGTTTTTTTGTGAAAAATGGAAGCCAACAGAGGGCGACCCCCTTAATTTATAACGGGCGGCCCCCTTATCTTTAAGGGGACCGCCCTAGTAAATCACGAGTAAAACAATATTTTTCCTACTTTTTGACCCTCTTTTACTTAGTCTCAGCTATCTTTGCCCAGAATGCTCGAACACAATTTAAAACAACCTAAACTAGCTCAAATTCATTCCTTTTTCAATCCATTCTCTTCCCATAAATCCCTTCCTAATGATCATCACCAACACATCATCCACCAAATTATACACTAACCACTATGAACATCCATGGCATCCACTAGAGCTTCCATTTCTAAAGCCTCCAAGAAACCAAAAATCAACATCATACCACCAAAACAATTATTTGTGCATTTAACCCAAGATGACACAAAAACGTCATCACCCAAACTTCAACTCTCATCACCTAGTGCTCCTAATGCATCTTCCAAAACACCATCAACCAAAGATACTTCAAGACTTCACTTCACTACACTACTTATATCACAACTATCTAACACTACTTGGTAAGATCACTACGATCTAACTATGCTTACAAAGATTGCCAAGATCTAGCTACTACACACAAATACAAGATATACAATTGATTTACAAATATGTGATATGAATGCAACAAGGTTCCAATACACACTAAGGTGTCATACGTCTTCACTTGATGATGGAAGTATTCTTCTCTTGTACTTGAGGAATTAAGCTTGGATCACTTGGAAACAAAGCTTTATGATTAAATGATCAAAGGATTTTAGAGAGGATATGTGGGCTGTTTTGAGCAGAAAGAATGAGTGCAAAAGGTGAGAAAATAGTGGGGAATAGTCCAGTATTTATAGGACAAACTGGAGGAGCGTTAGTCTATGGGTGGTCCCCTTAAATAGGTGGACGGTCCCCATAAAATTAAGGGGACCGCCCGTGTATTTAAGGGGACCGCCCTATGCTAGGGTCTCCCCAGTTTGTCTTTTGTGTAAGGGGAATTTTCTGGAACGTTTCTAGCCGTTTTAGGTCCGAAAATTTGAAATTCAAAATGTTTATTTTGAATAAAACATTTCTTTTAATTGTAGAAAA
>BQNB010008380.1:0-90153 GCA_026074375.1 Tanacetum coccineum | reverse complement strand
CGGCTAGAAGATATTTGAGCAATTGAGCTTCGGATATACATGTTTCTCGACTAGAAAGCGTTAACTGAGTAATCAAACACAAAGCCAATTATATCAGGGAGCATGTTCCTTTGGTTTAGGTCCTGATATAAAAAAGGGGAAATCATACCTGCTTCCGAAAGCAGGCAACTTGCCTGCTTTCCTTTGAAAAAAGGAAGCACCAGATCCACTGTTCAAACTTCAGGGACCAAATACGAACATAATTTTTAATTTTTTTCAAAGGAAAGCAGGCAATTGCCTGCTTCCGGAAGCAGGTATGATTTCCCCTATAAAAAAAACCAATATATTTGTATAACCCATCAAAACCACATCTCAGTTCTGCTGCATAACATTCTCATTAAGTACTAAATTTGACCCTATTACATAAAAACCATTCTAAACTCTTTTATATTGTTGCCCAAATCTGTACATATGAAGTCAGATACTTTTAGCCATCAGATTCATCACCATCAGTGCTAGAATTCAATGGGCGCCAAAATTTCGAACCAATTACACACTCGCTTGTTGATCTAGAACATACAGCATTGTTGAAATCCCGGAAGTGTATAACAGGTTGTTCTCCATCATGAGTGGCAGTTGCAATACGAAGACCATCTACAGCCATACTACTATAACCAGAGCCATCAAGAGACGAGCTAGTTAAGGAATTTGTTTGATTGCCAGTGTCAGTCTCCCAGATGTTAATGGTTGTATCTTCCGGACCTGATGTGACTATTTTGTACGGATCCATGTGCAGGTGTGACACTGGGCCTTTATGCCCATCCAGTTCAGCAATTGGATCTGATTCCCCCGTCCCTTTGCTTTTCCTGATGTCCCAAAGCATGGCTCTGCACAAATTAACAGAAGCATCGTAACCCCACAGTGATAATTACTAGCAGAGGGGATCAAATGGGTGGGTTGGATGACGGGTCAAATGGGTACAGGTTGAAACATCGGCACGTCCTTTCGTAGTAGGGGTTAATATGGGCGATTTAAAAAAATCATATATGACTAATAATGTGTCATTACAAATATGAAGACAAATATTTTTCAATGATAATCCAAAACTTTTAAACAAAAAGTATACTATTCACCTTGGCCCGCGGATGGTCCTCTAATTCAGAAACTCATTACTCCTTTTATCTAAAAAAATTATCTTGCCCATTTGACAGTTTGAAATAAAACTGAATCCAAATTGGCCCATTCCTTATTAGATATATTTTGAAAATTCATGCAATAAAAAACATTAAAAAGTAACATTCTGTCAAAAGTGGTTCCATGGGGTGAATGAATTGTATAAACACCTAAAAATAATGATAATTGTAATGCATAAGATGAATAACCTGTCAAGTCCACCGGTGCATGCTAAAAATTTTGAGGGCATAAGGTCAAATGAATATAATTTTCCTTGGTTTGTTAATGTTCGGAAGGCTGTCGTCATTGTCCTCAAGTCAACTGCTTCAATGGTAGAACCAGCAGCAATATAGATCAATGAATCATGGCACTTGATGCCCACTGGCACACCAGGGACGGATGTCGTACCCACACAGCTTGAATTACGATCAGAAGATGATACTGAGGCATCCCATACCCTAACCTAGTTTCCATTAAAATTGTTAGATAACTCTTGAGTTGGATTAGCAAGCTCTTATAAATGACATGGTAGATCGAGTACATCAAAATAAAAAATAAACAATTTCAAATCCAGGTTTAATTGCAAACTCGGTCCGTATATACCAAACTGCTTCAATATCATAAATTAAAAACATATACTGTAATAAGAAAAAAAATATCACAATCCCAAATAATATACTGTTCAGCAATGATCTCATGATGATATATTTCAACCTAATGACAATACCTTGGAATCTGTTGCCATGCTCACTATAAGTGAAGCGCTGTGCCTGATACAAATATAAGGAAGGTAAGTTCAAAAAGGTTGCATTCACCAGCAAGACATATACATAACTTGGCGTCTAATGTGTCAGAATATCAGTTAGATTGAATACTATTTCTTTCTTTTATCCAGTTCTTGCACAGAAATTTTAACATAAAAACAAAATTACAAGCTTCATCTAACAAGAAAACAAGGTCAATCAAAATTGTGATTATTAGCAATCATGCCTCTGCAAGAATCTCCAAGTAGTTTGTTCAACGACCTCATCATATAGACTGTTAACTATTAGATAGATTAGATACTTAATACATCCCAGCAAGTAACAAGGTTTGGCTTAAAGTTGAGACTGTATAGTTTAGTAAATATCTTTGCACTGTTCAAATCTCACTCGTGAATTAAAATAAGTTCTTTGAATCAAACGTTGAATGAAATAGATTCTTTTTTCGATATCAAAAGTTGCTAATTTTAAGAAATGATTACTTAAGTGCGAAAAAGTTTGTATAAAATTTCATACCCAGTAACAGACATGAGCGCTATTGGTTTCTCATGCCCATAAAGGGTAGCCTTCAAAGATTTTTGACCGCGCTTTCCACTTGAGGTAAGTGACCAAAGGCGAACTGTACTGTCTTCACCTCCGCTGGCAAAAACTTTTCCATTTTCATCTCCCAACAATCTATCAGAAAGAACAGTAACAGGACCATTGTGACCTCGGAAAGATCGCTGGCAACTACCCTGGAACCTCGCAAATTAATCAATGATATGTAACAAATGCTGTAGCTTAAACTGCATTATATGCTAGAAAGACATCCATACCTTCCACAATAGTCGTATAGAGTGATCACAGCTTGAGGTGACCAAAACGTTTTCATTTATATGTGTCTCATTTCGAAATAACCATGTTTCCTTCAGTGGAAACAATCTGCATACAAAAGGCAATTGTCAATTATAACTATGTAAACCACTAAAACAATTCAGAGTCGAAGACTATGGTGCTGTTTGTTTATTAAGAGGCTCTGAAAATCTGATTCGCACATCTGAATCTGAATATTCGGTAGAAAAGTCTGAATCTGATCCCCATCTTAATCTGAAGAAGTGGTCGAGAAGTCTGAATCTGAATGAAATAAAATTGTTTGTTTTGGTAAAAATGTATAGATGTGTTAAACAATAGTTTTTACAATTTAAATATAAAATGACTGCATTCGCACAAAAAATAAATTTTATTAAATAAAAAAACAAATTTTATAATATAATCAATTTAAAGTTAAAGTATTTAAAAAAACATGCAATCTCATGTTTATTCGACAAAAATAAACATGTTAGAGTTTAAACTGAACTTTTAAAACGATAAACTAAATGATTCGCGTTAGAATTAAGATGTATGAGTCCGAAACCGTACCCTTCAATTTGAACAAAATATAAATTGACACATATCATCTTATACATTTTTTATATAACAAAACATATGCAATCATTCTATTTAATACTTTTAATACAAAAGATAAAAGTGAAATAAGAAAAAAAATCAAAAAAAAAAATAAAAAAATAAAATCAAAGTAGAAAATAAATAAGTAAAAAAAAGAAAAAAAAACATTAAGAGGTGTTAAGACACCCCCTCCACATCTAGTTCAGTAAGAGGTTTATGCCTCTTAATGCCTCTTAATGGCCAGAAAAAAACAAACGCTCTTAACAGTGTTTGGATCTTACTGCCTCTCTCTGAATGACATGAAAAAAACAAACAGTCTTAATGACCGAAATGTCTGACCGCGTCTGAATGAGTCAGATTAAGATGCTGTTAAGAGGCATTTCTGAAAAAACAAACACCACCTATATCTCACTAACTTGCTACATGATAAAACAAGAGTTAAATCATTTATTTTTATATTAAAATGCTATATACAAACAGGTCAGCATGCATGGTTACATTGATATACATTGTGTGACTGAGTTTTTAGAGATCTGTGACTTAAAAATTCCAACAGATACTTTAAAGAGAGGAAATAAACACTTGGTCTCACCTCATGCTGGTAATTCTGGCACCATGACCATTCTGGGAGACGATGGGAGCTGTTCTCTCTAAAAAACCATCAATACTTAAAATTGTGCTAACTGGGCCCTGCAGATTTTCAACAAACACGAGCAAGTGGATGAATTAGCAATACTAAGATGCATTATCTCATATAAAAGCGATCTGAGTAAGAAGATGTGAGTAAAGCTATAAGAAAGATGCAAAATAGAAACTGAGGCAATCACCCTACAGAGTAATCCCATGAAATTAAGCAGACGATAAATTCCTAACTCCTACCAGATTATGATGCACATGGATATGTAATCGTGTATGATAATCATCAAGTTACCACCCTAAGTCTCTAACTAGTGTGCAATTTCCCGAACAAAGTAACCATTTAGCCAGTACCTGGGAAGAGAAGATAAAGTTCTTGCTGAATAAGAGGTGACTGGTTTTTGCATTCATGAACGCGCAACTATATAGAGGGTCAACAAACTTAAATTGCTGCAAATCACGATATCTTGCCAAATATACTTCTCGAAAACCTGTCGATTGTGAGATGGTATAGGGTTCAAGATGTGGCCACCGCTCCCTTCAATTAACAATATCAAATCATGATTAGCACTAATATTAAACCACACCCAACGCAACCACATTCGCAGTCCATGACCTCAGTGTAGAAAATAACAATCAAAAAACACAAAACACAATCACAGCAAATTAGTCAGCCGATAATTCAAACCATACAGTTGCAATTCAAATTCCTTCATCTCCATATGATAACAAATAATTGAAACAATATACTACATTCATTACGACAAATATCTCATTTGCACAAACTGATTTTTTACACGCTTATAAAACGCATACGTTTTTTCTTTTAAATTTAATTGCACTTATTAAGGTGGGCAAAGCGGCTACATTTATAACCGTAAAGGAAGCGCCAAAAAATTGAGCGTGAGAGATTGATCTCTTTACAAGTGTAGACAAATTATATATTTGTACACACTTACATGTGTAAACTTTTCTTTTTACAATTGTAAGTTCAAACAACATATTTAGGGTATCTTTGGCAAGTTAGTTAGTGGCTTGTTATATGAAAGCGTCTGGTAACGTTGATGGAGCTCCATTTATAAAAAATGTAAATTTGACCTAATTAGGTTCAATTTCAACATATATCACTATGTAATACTTACAATAACAACAACAACAACACCCAAACCCGTCAGAGCGAGATAGTAAACCCGAGAGTCTTTCAAAAAAGGGAGACCGCTTCCATAAACTGTATGTGTGAGGGTGAATGTGCCCAAATATATGCGAATGTGTGAAATTAAATAGGTAAGGGAACTATGTAGGTATATAGCACATAGCAAGCATACAAGGCGAACTACAGATACCATCATAAAAGCTTACAAAATAGGGGCATACTACAACACATGAAAGCATAGCATATAATGGGCGCATACAGGGGCCGATCCATGGTTTGGGGTTTGTGAACACATTTTGTTTTTTTTACCAAGCAAACAGTTTTATTTATTTAGATTCAGATTTGTTAACTGCTATTCAGATTAAGATGGAAATCAGATTCAGATTTTTCTACCGAATATTCAGATTCAGATGTGCGAATCAGATTAAGATTTAGAGCTCTTAATAAACAAATACCACCTAATATAGTGCAAAACATCTCTAACTTGCGTCAAACTAATAACAAAACAACTTCATCATCGTCACATCAGTTTTTCTACTTCGCAAACAAAATCCAACCACCAAACATATTAGTAATAAGGCATCGCATCACATCTAGTTTTTCTATTAGCAACCAAAATCTCCACCGATTAATTGTGTATAGACAACAACTTCCACCACCATAATATACTCTTAGTTAAACACAAATATACCTCTCAAAAACGAAATATCAGAATTCTTAACCGATGTGGGCGATTACTCTACTCTGACAAACGATTACGTATCATATAGTAAAACATGTAATTTAAGTAACATCATCGTTATGTATGTGATATATGGTTGTATTGTGATCTATTTTTTAGTTTTTGTTTGTTTTATGCTGTTTTGAATTGATTTTGGGTGTGATTGTAATTTTTTGAATTTGTGCTTTTAGTTTTCTTAAAAGAAAAATGAAAATTCATAACAGAGTACAGAGATTGTTTTGTTTAAAAAGCAAGTATAGAGGTGAGATGAACTGAATTAAATGACAAACAGTACCTTTACTTGCAGACTTAACGATGAAACACTAACGGGTTGTTTGGTCAAAGGACACTCTATTGTAAACGACAAATACAGGAATGGACCAGTGTAATTTTTATGTTTTATAAAGAATGCTATTCTCCGATCACTGAACGTATACGTTGTTGTTTCCGTTTAGATTGCTCATTCTCACTGAAGATCCAACGCATGACGGCTCAATACCCTAAAGGCAGGTAAGGGGATGAAGTAAGAAAATTCATACCAACTTCCTTCACTTACCTTAAGGAGGTGGTGAGCAGTGAGGAAGTGAAGGTGGCCCTCGTTAAGTACGGGACCTGTTTGGTTTGTGTTCAGAGCCGGTAGTAACGATGTGATTTGTTGATCAAATCATCGACTAAATAAGAGCTTTAAAACCTTGTTTTAAAGAGGCCCATGTGGGGTACCCTTCAGAGGTTGAAAAAAGACAAAAATGTGTAAACCATAAGGACGATTTATAAGCTTAAGGCGTGATTGTTAGTTAATAAAGCCGGCCCGCTTGTGTCGGCCCATTAGCTCGTCTAGCATTAGGGCATCCTTTATTTATTTTGTGTATTTATAACATATTGTTTGTACTAGGAATTTTCAATTCATCAAGTAATACTATTTAGTCAATTTCGGTTCTTAGTTTTTACATCGGTATCAAGAGCCTAGTACAAGTCAGTATATATTGTCATCATCTCGCGTCTTCAAAATAAAACTGTTGGTGATCGGAAGGATTCTCGTTTTAATGTTCGTCGGTTGTTGTTAAAAGATCGTTTGGAATCGATTGTTGTTTGAAAAAAAGAATAGAAAAAGGAAAAAAAAAAACAAATTGTTTTTCATATCTGAAAGTTTTGATTGCTTGTTATTTGTTTATTGATTTTAAGAATCATTATAACCATGATGATCGGTGCGCGATTAATTCGGTGGTGCACATGGTTAGTTCGGTATAAAAAACATTGTTCGGATCCCTAGTATGGGTTAGTTTAGATTTGATTTGCTGATTTTCGTAGGTAATTTGTCGAGCTTGTATTGGTTATTGTGTTTTAATTGATTATGATAGAATTGAGATCCATTTCTTGAATCGTCGATCCGATAGTTGTGATATTTGCATTTGAGTTCGTATAGTATTATTATTGGGTATTCAGTAATATTATTGTGTTGGTGGTTGGGTATTGGTATTAGTATTGAGATCAGTATTGGTATCGGTATTTGGTATTTGCACCGGGTTTGATTGGTATTGAATTGGTTTCAGTATCGAATGGTTCCGGTTGCCTGGATATTTTTGGGATGGTTCCGTCTGCATGCATCCGTCTGCTTTGTCTGCCTGAATCTGGATTGTTTGTCTGAATACTGTTGTTTTGGCTGCTGTCTGCCTGAATCTGATTATTTTTTTTTTTTTGATGTCTGCTGGAATCTGCTGCAGCTATGTTCTGTTGTTGCTTGATCTGCTCTCGTTCATCTTCGTGTTTTTTTTTTGTAATTTTGTGCTATGCTCCTGTCTGAATATGTGCTGCTCTGGTCTGCTGTCTTCCTGATCTGCTCTCGTTCAATCTTCAGTGTTTTTGTAATTCTGTAGTTCTACACTGTATGAATCTGATGCTGCTATGTCTTTATTATATGTTGGTCTACGCTGTTTTTGTCTGCATTTGTTCTATTTTTATTTTTTTTTTTGGTGTTTTCTTGTCAAACTTCATTTTGTTAGCATTGTGAGTTTGAGGGGGGTGTTAGTTAATAAGTCGGCCCGCTTGTAGTCGGTCCCATTAGCTCGTTCTAGCATGTAGGGGAGATATTTATTTTTTTTGTGTATTTATACCAATTGTTTGTACTGACTTTTCATTCATAAGTAATACATTTAGTCAATTTTGGTTCATTTCTAAGTGATGGACTTTCTATATTTGAAATTATCAAGAAGTTTACGAATGTCTTGTGATATACTAGCACTCAATGGAGGAGGCCTTGCGACGTGTACGTTATTCATAATCAGAGGTTATAATCAACCCATTTACTGCTTTTCTGTACACAATAAGCTTTCAGTAACACTTGTTTATTTGAATTTTTACATACTAATTGAACATATGAGGTTGAATATATGAATGTAGATTATTAGAAGTATCAAATAGATGATCTAATAAAAATTGCTAATAATTATAAGTTATTGTGAAGTGTAATTGAATCATTAATAAGGTAACACCGTGGACAATTCAAAACTCAAATTGTTGCATTTATAAGCTTATATGTTGTATCAAAAAGAAAATTTGTATCGAAAAATTGAGCGGTAAGATTTTCAATAATGAATTGATTATACTTTGGGAGCATATCATCATATGACTTGGGATGCCTCGATCTGTAATCTTAATGTACCAAGTTATTGTAAAAAAAACCGGTTTCAGTAAAATCGCCAATTGATATCGTACAAGCTTTCGCCGTGTGAGCAAGGGTCGATGCGCTTTGAGCGAGATAAGTTTCTTTATAATGATTTGCTATCCTATATGCAGTGCCATATTTTGCTATAAGACCTTTGATGAAAGATTTAATTTTTATGTCACTTTTATTGATGGAAAATGTTTAATACATGACCGTGTTATGAGGACGATGATTGGAATGGGCGAGGAACATGACGAGGTCTTTCTCTTTAGAAAAGTGGAGCAAGGCTATGCAAATCGGGCTAAAAGTACGTTGACAATTTTAAATCTTTGGATCGTAGTTAGACTAAAGAATTCCATCAGGTAAACAAAAGTATTATTATCTTGAAAGTTACAATTGTATTAGGATTTTTGTGAAAAACCTTGCGATGTCTTTTTAAGGCAAAACAAACTCTGTGAAGTATTTCTTACTTGTGATAAAGGAGTTGAATCTTGTTTTGAATTGATACATTGTGATCTTTGGGACCATCACCTCATGTGGTCCGTATTATTTTTTAATAATTGTCGATGATTTCCTAAGAGTTGTGTTGATTTATTTACTAGCTGATAAACATGAAGTTGAGAAAGAATGGCATATTGTTTTTGCTTATGACAAGAGACGTTTGGATTTCAAGTCAAATTGTTCGAAGTGATAGGAACAAGGTTCTTTCTTCTCAACCTTATTTAAGAAATCGAAATTCTTTTTCAAACGTCATGTGCTGGCTCTCCCCAACAAAACGGTAGAGTTGAAACGAAGCATCGTCATATTTTAAATGTTACAAGAGTTTTGCGTTTTCAAGCTTGTTTCATGCTTAGTTTTTAAGGAGAGTGTGTTTTAACGGTTGGGTTTCTCATAAATAGGACTCCTACTAAACTACTTAACTAGAATTCACCTTATGAATTGTTGTTTGGCAAACCACCTCCATATAAGCAATTACATGTCTTTGGATGTCTTTGTTACGCACACCAACAAGTGCGTGACAAAGATAAATTTGAGGAGAGAATTAGGAAGTGTATTTTTGTTGGGTATTTGTACGGGAAAAAGGGATGGAGAGTATATGACATCGAGAATGACGGATATTTTATTCCACATAATGTTGTATTCCATGAAGGTACTTCTTCCTTATGCTAATTCAAGCATTCAAGCTGCAATGACATTTCTTACAAAATGATAATGACTCTTTGGTGCTTTTAGTCATGCATAAGAAGACAATGTTCCTTTGTCATACCAGAAGTTACACCTTCCTCCCCAAAAAATGTAGGAAAAAGGTGACTCGGTTGCAACAAACACTACAAATGAAACTAATATAGTTGCGCTTGTTGAGGAACCACAAGTTGATAATGGGAAAATAGCGAAAACCGCAATAATCATGTACTTTAAGTATTGGGCGGCCTGGAGAACAGAATTTGGTAGAGGGAAGAATAAGGAAAGTCAAACCTTTGTTCTATTAGTGGTATTTTGTTTGTGACTTATTTTGCTCGTTGCTCTAAAGAGGACGTTCTTATAAATCCTGTCTAATTTGTATCCGCAGGTACACGTTGTCCTATTTGCTAATTACTTGAATTGCGCTAACTTGTACTTTTCTTTCAAGTTTCACACTTTTTTGGTTGTTGTTACGAATTTTATTGCACCTACTTGCTATACTCAGAGTGTTAGATATTAGAAAATCCATGTAAAAGACTCGGTCACCCCGTGTAATGTCTAGCATAGGTTAGCTCGTAGCCTTAACATTAATCGTTTAATTACCGTATGACTTATGGTGTTGGGCCGGGTCTTTACCCACATGTTAGCCCACTTCACAGCCCACTTAAGGGCATCAAACTCTTGTATTTATACCCCTTTTTCAGCCATAGGAAGGGAGTTGGTTGTTCTATTTATCAAACACAAACAGTAAGGTGTAGTTTTCTCTCACTAAAACTCACTTTCTCTCTCTATAAATTTGGCCAACCCCTAAATCATTGATTGTGTTATGATATCTAATATACTACAATTGGTATCAGAGCATATGGGATGATTAGCTAGACTGTGTGTGCGTTTTCTTGGTTAGATTAGATCAAAAGTTTGGTTTTTGAAGGTTTATAGTCTTATTCTTGACACTCTTTGATTCTTACGTTTGTGGTGTTAAAGTTTGTGTTTTTATAGTTGTTATAGCCTTCTAGGATCAAGTTGTGCAAAAGAAACTAAGCAAAAATGTTCAAAAGGGCAATTTTTAGGTGTTTTTAAGTGAAAAAGTCGTATTTTTCATCACTGCGTTTTGTCTCTCTGGCAAAATTCTTCATTGCGTTTTGCCTCTTGCGTTTTGTCAGAGAAAGGACACTGCGCCTTGTCGTTTTGTGAAGGACAAAAGTACTGCGTTTTATCTTATTAGGGACTGCGTTTTGACTACTGCGTTTTGTCTCTGCGTTTTGTCTCAAGATCCTGCGTTTTTTGTCACTGCGTTTTGTCTTAAGTTCACTGCGTTTTGGTCACTGCGTTTTGTCTGACTTCACTGCGTTTTGTGTCCTACGGTTTGTCTATAACAGGTTGAGATTTGTCTCTGCGTTTTGCCTAATTGAAGACCCATATTGCGTTTTGCCTAGGGGAGACTCTGTCCATTTCATTTCTTGATTATGTTTTGTCTCAAGACTTGACTGAGATTTGTCTAAGGCTCTTCATGCATTTTGTCTCAACAAATTGAGATTTGTCTTAGGCTATTCACTGAGATTTGTCTATGCTTTTTACTAAGTCTTATTATCTTCATACGTTGAACTATTTCAACCAAACCAAATCATAATTAAACAAATATCAACCTAAGCGTAAAACAACATATCATCACTTTTAACATACAATTACTAATCATTGTTCGATCAACTTAATCATTTCATAATCAATTAAGTATGGCGATTCTTTCGGAAGACATTCAATGTGCCGGTTCAGATACCCGACCACCTATGCTTGATAAGGCTGACTTTGCATCTTGGCAACAACGAATTCGACTGTATTGTCGGGGTAAAGAGAATGGGGTGAACATCTTGAAGTCAATTGATGAAGGACAATTTCAGATAGGAACATTTCGAGAAACTCTTGCAGAAGGAAATGAAGGTGCCTTACATCTAGGTCCAGAAAGACCTCGTGTCTATTCTGACCTGTCACCTGAAGATAAGGATAGGTACAATGCTGACATTCGGGCAACAAACATCCTACTTTAAGGGTTGCCAAAAAGTTATTATCTGCTTATCTATCACAAAGATGCAAAGGACTTATGGGACAATAGATGTGAAGATGCTCCTGGAAGGTTCGGAATTAACAAAAGAAGACCGTGAATCACAACTGTATGATGACTTCGAACACTTTCGTCAGCACAAAGGAGAGACTATTCATGATTACTATGTCCGGTTTGCCAAACTCATCAACGACATGCGTAACATCAAGATGACCATGTCCAGAATGCAGTTGAATTCTAAGTTTGTTAATAACATGTTGCCAGAATGAGGTAGATTTGTAACAGCAGTGAAACTCAACAGAGGCTTGAGGGACTCCAACTATGATCAACTGTATGCTTATCTAAAGCACGCACGGGCACATGCAATGAGAACAAAAATGTTGTGGGTACGATTTACTCAACACAAAGTTGATCCTCTCGCCTTGATGTCCAATGTTGCACCTCAGCAGTATTAATTCACAATCATCCACAAATCCATCATCCACATATGTTCCACCATACTTTGCTGACAACTCTCAACTTGATTCAGGACTCTCTCCAACGGATAACTTAATTGATAATTTAACCAACACACTTGCCCTTCTCACCTAACCATACAAAACATACCTTCCTCAAATAAACAATCAACTCAAAACTTCATCAAATCCTAGGAACCAAGCCACATTTCAAGACGACAGGGTTGTGGTTCAGAATGTTCAGGGTCGACAGAATAGAGGACATGGTAACAATGCACGTGGTGCAGGTACAACTGGTTATGGGGGAGCTCAGAACAGAGTCGGGAATGCTAATACCAGGTCAAGCAAGGCAGGTCAAGTGTTACAACTGAACGGTATAGGCCTATAGGAAGGAACTGCACTCAGCCCAAGCGACCATAGAACTCCGAATACTTCAAAGACAAGATGTTATTGATGCAAGCTCAGGAGAATAGGGTGGCATTAGATGAAGAACAGTTAGTATTTCTTTCAGGTGGACATGACAACGCCGTTGATGAAGATGTGGATGAGCAACCTGTTCAGGATTTAGCACTCAATGTTGATAATGTGTTTCAAGCTGATGACTGTAATACTTTTGATTCTGATGTTGATGAGGCTCCCACGGTACAAACTATGTTCATGGCTAATCTATCATCTGCAGATCCTGTGTATGATGAAGCTGGTCCATCGTATGATTCAGACATTCTATCTAAGGTACACGACCATGATCAATATCAGGATGCTGTTTGTGAACATCATGAAGAACACGAGATGCATGACGATGTACAACCAAACTACGTTGTTTGACTCACATGCCGATTATTACGAGTGATAGTAATATGATCGTATTGATCAGTATTGTAAAGACAACGCCAGTGCCAGTTGTACAAAGCAATGTATCTTCTGTTCCAAATGATGCATACATGATGATATATAATGATATGTATGAACCTCATGCCCAATCTATCTCTAAAACAACACGAAACACAATAGTTGATAATTCACTAACAGCTGAACTTGCAACATATAAGGAACAAGTTGAACTGTATGAAAGACGGGCCAGGTTTGAATTAATCGCTGTGGTGGTGAATAAAAGATAGATTAACATGTGTGTGTGTGTGAGAGTGTGTAGAGTGAGCCAATATTGTGAAGGAAGAATTTTTTGAAAAAGGAAACTTCATATGATCTGTAATAATGTTCATGTGTGTGTTCTCATCACATAACAAGTCAATGGAGAAAGAAGAAGTGTGTATAGTGATGAGTGAGAAAAGATTTTCAACAGAAGCACAAACCAGTCCTTGAAGAATTTTGGACAGAAGGCTTTTAAAGAACGGTGAGGATAAATTATACAAACAAGACCAGTCTCTTCAAATAGTTCACATGTTGTGTAAACCAAAGGCCCTATTTATGGATGAGCTGTCAGGTAGCTATGGTTACAGAAACCTTTATGCCTCCACTGTGCCAAAAGGCAAGCCTCAGCCTGTATAATTTTGGTCATAAATTATCAAAACCAATCATGTCCCGGCCATAGTGCACAATTCAGAGGATACCTTGAGATGCTGAAAATCCACTAGAAGAAATGAATAACAAAATGAAAGACCAGAGTGTATGAAAAAAGAAAGTTAAGATCACACCACCTGATTACTCGAAAGAGAATTATTTGGCAACTTTCACACCACAGAAACAATTGACCCCTGAGCAAATATTTTGGTCTCAAGATCTCATCAAGATGAAAGCCGAAGCTCTCAAAACGCAGGCCACAGCCTCAAGGCCAATCAAAGCGTTGACGGTGTATCCTTCAAATACACCTGCAACGCTTGTCCTAAGGGTGCTTCCAACAAAGAGTCAAGTAAAAATTAACATTTTTGCACTAATACAACTCTTTTCGGACTTTGAAAAAACTTGTAACAAGAGAATCACACCAACGGGGCTCACTGAAGGGGAAAGGGGTTTTGAACAAACCAAGGCATGTTATCTCACCGAGGTCATTCCATTTTTCAAAACACTTAAAGAACATTTTGAGGGCATTCAAAAGGCTCTAACTAAAGAAATTAAAGAAATGAAAGATATTTTTGAAGAGTTGGAAGCTGAGGTTGACCAAAATGGTGTAGATAGGAAACATGATGAAATTGAACGAAAAAACCTTCTTATTGCTAATGATAATTTAATTGATGACTGCTTGTCTAAAGAAGTGTTTTATGTTGCAACGAATTCTGAGCTTAATGTATCTAGTTTTACTGAAATGCATGATGCCCACACCAGTCTTAAAGCACGTTGTTTGGAACTTGAAGTTGAGCTTTCTAATTTACGTGATACGTTCAAAAAGGATAATCATGATAAGTTATAATTGGTTTTCCATTCTTGAAGGTAATTAATTTAACTCTGCAGTTAAAATATCAAAATCTTAAAGAAAGTTTTAGAAACAACACGTCTCCACCCGCTCGAAATGTTCCTGATTTTGACTCAGTTTTTGTAATCGAAAAGATGAAAGCCTCAATTCAAGGAAAAGACAATGCCATCAAAAAATTAAGAATGAAAATCTCTCAATTGAAGAAACCCGTTAGTAAAGAAGACCGCTACACTGATTTCAGGACCTTAGACTTTCAGATCACTCAATTAACTAAAAAATCAATGTTCTTCAAGAACAAAATAAGCTTTTTAGGGCAGAAAATGGAAAGATTAAGCAGCATTACAAGGAAATGTATGATTCTATTAAGATTACGCGTGCTAAGAATCTAGATCTTTCACATCTGCCTATTAACTAAAATGAGAGTCTAATAGGTCCAAATCAGAATAAGATTGTAATGTGTCAATAAGGATCATGTGAAACCAAAAAGTTCTTTGCACCAGGGAAAGTATTTTTATAGTGTTGAACCTATCTCCCCCTGCAATAGGACAATAGGGGAAGTGCATCTAGTTATCATAATCACCCTTAAGGAAAGTGTAGAAACCTCTCAGCGAGATCGTGGAGGAAGCTAAGGTTGAAAAGTACCAATTAGATACTCACTTGCATTAGTTGCCGTACACAAACACTCTAGGATTGGTTAGAATATGTGATCGGCACTTGTCAAAGACTAAATCTGAGATAACAAGCATGCTTTACCCCTTTACCTAAGAAAAAGCAAGTCACTTTTGAGGAACAATATGCAATGTCAAAAAGTAACACACACAAACCTGTAGAGCAACTGAACTGTCAGAAGACTAATGTCCATGTGCCTCCTTCTACAGGAGTAAACAGTTGTACTGACTCTGGCGGATCACAACCTATGGCATACAAGTATATGGATCTTACCGGCAAAGAGGATGTCAACATGAAGAATGTAGGTAGAACACCTAGAATATATAAGGTCTAGTCTAAAAAACCACGAATCGTGTTGATTCTAGTATTAGCTCTAAGCATACTGTAATTAATTCGAATTCTCATTCTGTTTGCCAAACATGTAACAAATGCTTAATTTCTGCAAATCATGATATGTGTGTGGTTACTTATTTGCACTCTGTGAATGCATCCCCCTCTGTTAAAAATGTTATGCGTAAAGTTAAGCAAGTTTGGAAACCTAAGCAAGTCAAGCAAGTATGAAAACCAAAACAGGCTACATAACTTTACAATGTAGGTTATCAATGGATGCCCACAGGAAGAACATTCACTTTAGGAGAACAGTGCCTTTTAACTAGGCTCACTAAACCTAACAAAGTGTCAGCGATTGCTTATGCTAACCCAAGGGAACCCAACCAAAATTGGGGATCCAACTTTCCAAACTCTCCATCTTCGTCTGTTTTCAAATGAGTATCGTACATATCGTACTTTGGTATTTGGACTCAGGCTGTTCAAAACATATGACAGGGGATCGCTGAGGATAGGGAACTTGTGAAAAAGTTATCGGGGGTACAGATTTGGGAATGACCACTTTGGTGCTTATCATGGGTTATGGAGGATACCGTTATTGGTAGAAAAGTGTGATCTCTTAGGTATCTATGTGGAAGGTCTGAGGACAACATTCTATTTTCTCGTCGGACTATTTTGTGATCTGATCTAGAAGTTGCCTTCAGAAAATTCTTGCTACGTTCGAGATAAAATTAATTTTATTATAGGATGGTGTTGAATTATTAATGATCTCGTGCTTTTTTTAGTTTAATTTGTACACTATCTTGATTGAAGACATGTTGAAGTCCTCTCCAATTTGCTTGTTGTCCAAAGCCTCCAAGAATAAATCATGGTTGTGGCATCGACGTTTAAACCACTTGAACTTCGGTACCATCAATGACCTTGCAAGAAAAAGATTTGTTTTGAGGCCTTACATTAGATGACGTTTGAGAAAGATCTCTTTGCTATGCGTCGTCAACTAGGAAAGAGCAAAAAAACATACCACAAACCAATCACTAAAAAAACACCAACTTGGAAGTTCTTAAATACCCGTATATGGGGTTTTATGTGGACGATGCGGTTTAACATTAATGGGAAGAAATACATCTTAGTTATTGTTGATGATTATTCGCGGTTTACTTGGGTTATGTTTTGAGATCGAAAGATGAGACCCAGAGGTTGTCTTATAAATTTCTAAAGACAAATACAAGTCGGTCTCAACAAAATGTTACGAAAAGCATCTCGAACCGATAAGGACAGTATTTGTCATAAAAGATTTGACTGATTATTATGAACGTGTCGGCATTTTTCACCAAAAGACAGTTCTGAGGACTCCACAGCAGAACGACGTTGTCGAAAGACAGAACCGTACTCTTGTTGAGGCTGCTAGGACAATGCTGATCTTTTCCAAGGCCTCGATGTTTCTATGGGCAGAAGCTATGGCTACTGCGTGTTGTTAACCAACAACCGACTCCTTATGCTCACTGTTCACTACAAAATACCCCATTGAGATGTGCATGGACGAGAAGCCTGATCTTACCTTTTTCAGAGTCTTTGGTGCTCTTTGTTACCCTACAAATGACAGCGAAGATCTTGGAAAATTAGGAATACACAGCTGATATTGGAATATGCATGGTAGCACCTAGCAGGAAAGGGTATAGAATCTACAACAAAAGAACCCGACGTATTATGGAAACTATTCACGTTCAATTCGATGAGCTGACTGAGCAAATGGCTCCTGTGCAACTCAGTACAGGACCCGCTCCTACTTTTCTGACACCTGGACAAATAAGTTCAGGGGCTCTATTGAGTTCAAATTCAGGTTCTGCTCACCTTTATGTACCCCCCACAATTAATAAAAGGAGATTTTATTCCAACCAATGTTCGATGAATACATGGAACCTCCTCGTGTTGAAAGACCGGTCTCTCCTGCTCTAGCAGTTTTAGTTCCAGTCAATTTAGCCGGTACTCTTTATCTACTTACATTGAATCAAGAGGAACCCTTATCCAAGTCATTTATCGTCTATCTCCGCAATCCAATCTCTTAGTTTACATACAGCATTGAAACGATTCTACTCTCATGGAAGACAATCCCTTTGCTCCTGTTGACAATCATCCCTTCATAAACGTATTTGCTCCAGAACCTAGTTCTGAAGCATCATCTGGGATCTTAGTTTAGCAGAATCTCTTTATGTCTCTTAAACACTTCATCATCTCAGGAAATGGAGCAAGGATCACCCGCTGGATAATATTATTGGCAATCCCTCTCGGCCGGTATCCACCAAAAAACAACTGGCAACCGATGCCTTGGTGCTTGTATAACTCTGTACTATCAAAAGTCGAACCAAAGAACTTCAAATCTGTAATTACAGAAGATTGCTGGTTTCAAGCCATGCAAGATAAGATTCACGAATTTGATCGACTTCAAGTATGAGAATTAGTACCTCAACCAGTCTATGTCATGATTATGCTTCTCAGTGGATACAAAGTTAAAACTTGAGGAGTTCGGTTGATGTTCTAAAGATACAAGGCTAGGTTAGTGGCAAGTGATATCGTCAAGAGGAGGGCATGATTTTGAGGAATCATTTGCCACCGGTTGAACGTTCGAGCTCATTTTGTTTCTTATCGCAATGCCGTAGTAAAAAACTGACCTTATCAAAATGGATGTAAAGACAGCATTTCTGAATGGCGAATTAAAGAAGACTATGTTAGTCAACCAGAGGGTTTCGTTGATCCTGATCATCCAACACATGTTTATCATCTGAAGAAAGCTTTGTACGGTTTAAAGCAAGCCCATCGGGCATGGTATGATACCTTGTCACGGTTTCTTCTGGACAACAAATTTTCCAAGGGTGCAGTTGATCCGACACTATTCACTTGGAAAACAGGCAAACATATTCTTCTTGTTCAAATATATGTAGATGATATCATTTTTGCCTCGACCGACCCTAAAGCATGTGAAATATTTTCCTATGAGATGAGTTCTAAATTTCAAATGTCAATGATGGGGCAAATGTCTTTTTTCTTAGGCTTACAAGTTTCTCAAAATCCTGGAGGCATTTTCATTAATCAATCAAAATTTGCTCTTGAAATATTAAAGAAATTTGGGATGGATTCGTGTGACCCTATTGATACACCCATGGTGGATCGACTCAAACTGGATGAGGACCCCTTAGGGATTCCAGTTGACCATAATAAATTTTGTAGTATGGTCGGCTCCCTAATGTATCTCACTGCCAGCAGACCCGACCTTGTATTCGTTGTATGCATGTGTGCTAGGTATCAGGCTTCGCCTACCAAAAAGCACCTTGAAGCACTTAAACGGGTCTTTCGGTATCTCAGAGGAACCATTAATTGGGGTCTTTGGTATCCGAAAGACACCGCTATGGCACTAACGGCCTATGCAGATGCAGACCATGCAGGTTGTCAAGACACACGAAGAAGTACGTCAGGAAGTGCTCAGTTCCTTGGAGATAAAGTAGTCAACTGGTCATCAAAGAAACAGAAGAGCACTGCGATCTCAACTACAAAGGCAGAATACATTACCATGTCTGGATGCTGTGCACTGTCAGATCTTTGGGATGAGATTCACGAGCTCATTGGGACTACGGCTTTGCCTTCAATAAAATTCCCTTGTATTGTGACAATCGCAGTGCCATTGCTCTATGTTGTAATAATGTCAAACACTCCTGGTCTAAGCACATTGACATACGACACCATTTTATAAGAGAGCAGGTTGAGAAATACGTGGTTGAATTGTACTTCGTGTCAACGGATTATCATCTCGCGGACATATTCACAAAGGCTTACAAGAGAGCGGTTCGGGAATTTTACTACCGCGTCTTGGTATGTAAGAGTTGTCTCCGGAAACTCTTAAAATGTCTTCAGGAGGAGAGAAGAGTAAAGATGGTATTTCCTATCTTCTATGTAAATATGTACATATTCAAAACCAAAAAGAAAAATACAAAAAATATAAAACCTATAAAAACATCAAAAAATAGAAAATAGAAAATTCCATAATAATGTTTTTTCAAGACCATGTCTTACGTTTATCGATAACATTTACGGACCTGAAATGTTCATTATTAATGACAGCGTCTTTATTTAAGCCGAATGGAAGTTCAAATTTTTCAAAACATGTCTTTCTGGCTTGTAGTTATTTCAGGCTGCAACCCGTTTTTCAAATTGAGGAAAGCATGTCGCCAAAAAGACGGTTGTTCCTGACAACGGGTGATTAAGCTCTCCCGGGCATGGATTACTTTATATCATGACAACTCGATCTATTGTACCCTTCAGAGCATTATTTCACTGATCGGAGAGCTCCAGCTCTTATGTCCTATCCATCCATAACATTTTCGTCTCATGAACTCTCTCCTTTTTCACCTCACCTTCGTCTGATTCGTTGTCTCGCTAGGAGACCCGACTCGCCACACAGACGCATACTCATCTTATATGGATAGACAGACCAGTCAGAGACGAATTGCCAGCCTTTATTCAGGAAATAATGCACTGGCAGGGTACATTTAGATCGAGTTGCATGGATATAAAGTAATCCATGCCGGGAGAGAATTTATCACCGTTGTCAGGATAACAACCGTCTTTTTGGCGACAGGCTTTCTCAATTTGAAAAACGGGGTTTTGCAGCCTGAACATAACTACAAGCCAGAAAGAATTGTTTGAAAAATTTAAACTTCCGTTCGTGCTTTATTTAAAGACCCGTTGTCTATTATTAATGAGTCATTTCTTAGGTCCGTAAATGTTATCGATAAACGGCGAATGTCTTGTAAAAACATTATTTTTGGGTATTTTCTATTTCTATTTTTTTTATGGTTTTTATTAGTTTTAAATTTTTGTATTTTCTTTTTTGGTTTTGAATATGTACTATTTACTTTTGATATAGGAAGACCCTTTTTACTTTCTTTCCTTCTGAAGTCGTTTTAGAGTATTCGGAAGACTTACTCTTCATACCAAGTCGCGGGACGGAGAGTAGAAATTCGAACCGCTCTATTGGTAATGCTTTTGTGAATATGTCCAGCGAGTGATAATCCGTTGACTCGAAGTACAATTCAAACCACGTATTCTCACTGCTCTCTTTATATAAATGGTTGTCGTATGTAAGTGCTTTAGAACGGTGTGTTTTGACGAATTATTACAACATAGAGCAATCTGGCATGAGTTGTCCAATACAAGGGAATTTTTTGAAGGCAAAGCCGTAGTCTTTGAGCTGTGATTCATCCAAGTATTGAGCACAGCATTCCAGGTAATGGTAATGTATTCTGCACTTTGTAGTTGAGTTCGCACGTGCTCTTCTGTTTCTTTGATGACCAGCTGACTAATTTATCTCCAAGGAACTGAGCAACTCTGCGTACTTCTTCGTGTGTCTTGATACCTGCATGGTTGCATTTGCTTAGGCGTTAGTGCCATAGCGGTTGTCTTCGATACCAACGACCCCTATAATGGTTCATCTGAGATACCGAATGAGCGTTTAAGTGCTTCATGTGCTTTTTGGTAGGCGTAAGCTGTTACCTAGCACACTTGCATACAACGAATAACATGGTCGGGTCTGTCTGGCTAGTGAGTTACATTTGGGAAGCCGAACCATACGCCAAAAATTTTTTATGTTTTTGAGTCAACTGGAATCCATAAGGGGTTCCTCATCCAGTTTGAGTCGTTCCACCATGGGTGTATAATAGGGTCACACGTAATCATCCCTAATTTCTTTAATATTTTGTTTAAGAGCAATTTTAATTTGATTATGAAAATGCCCTCCAGGGATTTTGGACACTTGTGAGCCTAAGAAAAAGACATTTGCCCTCATTGACATTTGAAAATGTAGAACTCATCTCATAGGAAATTTTTTCACATGCTTTAGGGCTTTCTGGTCGAGCAAAAATGATTTCATTCTACATATTTTTGAACATGAAGAATTTGTTTGCCTGTTTTCATGTGATTAGTGGTTGGATTCCAACTGCCAATTGGAATATTTATTGTCCACCTAGATATAGAAACCGTGAAAAGGTATCATTCCTTGCCGAGGGGCTTGCTTTAAACCGTACAAAGCTTTCTTCAGATGATAAACATGTGTCGGGTGATCAGGATCAACGAAACCTATGGTTTGATAAATAGACTTCTTCTTTCAATTCGTCATCAGAAATTGCTTGTCTTTTACATCATTTGATAGTCTTGGTCATGTTTTACTAGCGGCATTGGCGATTAAGATAACAAATAGCCTCTGATTACGTGCAACCGGGTGCAAATGATTCCTCAAATAAATGCCCTCCTTTGACGATATCCTTGGCCATCTAAACTAGCATGTTCTTTAGAACATCATCCGGTTACTCATCAAGTTTAACTTTATAGATCCACTTGAGAGCAATAATCATGACATAGACTGGTTGAGGTACTAATTCTCATACTTGAAGTCGATCAAATTCGTGAATCTTATCTTGCATGGCTTGAAACCAGCAATCTTCTGTAATTACAGATTTGAAGTTCTTTGGTTCGACTTTTGATAGTAAAGAGTTATACAAGCACCATAAGGCATCGGTTGCCAGTTGTTTTTTGGTGGATACGCCGAGAGGAATTGCCAATAATATTATCCAGCGGGAGTGATCCTTGCTCATTTTGAGATGATGAAGATGTTTATTAGAAGACATAAAGAGATTCTGCCTAAACTAGATACAGATGATGTTCAGAACTAGGTTCTGGAGCAAATACGTTATATGAGGGATGATTGTAATCAGGATGCAAAGGGATTGTCTTCCATGAGAGTAGAATCAGTTGCAATGCTTGTATGTAAACTTAGAGATTAGATTGCCGGAGATGACGATAAATGACTTGGAGAAGGTGCCTCTTGATCAATGGTAGTAGATGAAGGTGTACCGGCTAAATTGACTGGAACTAAAACTGCTAGAGCAGGAGAGACCGGTCTTTCAACACGAGGAGGTTCCATGTATTCATCGAACATTGGTTGGAATAAAATCTCCTGTTATTTATTTGTGGGGGGTACAATAAGGTGCTGCAGGAACCGAATTTGGTACGAGCCCTGAACTTATTTGTCCAGGCGTCAGAAAAGTAGGAGCGGGTCCTGTACTGAGTTGCACAGGAGCCATTTGCTCAGTCAGCTCATCGAATTGCACGTGAATAGTTTCCATAATACGTCGGGTTCTTTTGTTGTAGATTCTATACCCTTTCCTGCTAGGTGCATAACCAACGAATATTCCAATATCAGCTGTTGGTTGTAATTTTCCAAGATCTTCGCTGTCATTTGTAGGGTAACAAAGAGCACCAAAGACTCTGAAAAAGGTAAGATCAGGCTTCTTGTCATGCACCATCTCATATGGGGTTTTGTAGTGACGAGTGTGAATAAGGGATCGGTTGTGGGTGTAACACGTAGTAGCCACAGCTTCTGCCCATAGAAACATCGAGGCCTTGGAAAATATCAGCATTGTCCTAGCAGCCTCAACAAGAGTACGGTTCTGTCTTTCGACAACGTCGTTCTGCTGTGGAGTCCTCAGAACTGTCTTTTGGTGAAAAATGCCGACACGTTCATAATAATCAGTCAAATCTTTATTGACAAATTCTGTGCCATTATCGGTACGGATGTTTCTAACAGTTTTGTTGAGACCGACTTGTATTTGCTGTAGAAAATTTGATGACAACCTCTGGGGTTCTCATCTTTCGATCTCAAAACTTAACCCAAAGTAAAACCTGGAATATCATCAACAATAAAATTAGATGTTTTCTTCCCATTAATTGTTTAAACTCGCATCGGTCCACATAAATCCATATGAAGGGTATTAAGAACTTCCAAGTTGGTGTTTTTAGTTTTGGGTTTGTGGGTATGTTTTTTGCTCTTTCCTAGTTGACACGCAGAGCAAAGATGATCTTTCTCAAACTCCTAGGTAAGCCTCAAACTAAATTTTTCTTGCAAAGGTCATGATGGTACGAAGTTCAAGTGGTTTTTAACGTCGATGTCACAACCATGATTTATTTCTTGAGCTTCGACAAAAGCAAATGGAGAGTGACTTCAACATGTCAGTCAATCAAGATAGTGTACAAATTAGAACCACGAGAGCCTTTAATTAATTCAACACCATCCGTATCTCGAACGTAGCAAGAATGCTTCCTGAAGGCAACTTCTAGATCAGAGTCACAAAATTGTCTGACAGAAAATAGATTGTGTCCCAGTCCTTCCACATAGTATACCCTAGAGATCACACTTTCACCATAACGTAGTCTCCTTACCCATGATAGAACCAAAGAGGTCATTCCTGAATCTAACCATCCCGATGAACTTTTTCATAAAATTCCTGAGCCGCGAGCGATCCCCTGTCATATGTTTTGAAAAGCCTGAGTCCAAATACCAAAGGACGATCTGTACGACATGCATTTGAAAACAGACGAAGATGGAGAGTTTGGAAGTTAGATCCCCAATTGTGGTTGGGTTCCCTTGGGTTAGCATAAGAAATCGTGACACTTTGTTTAGGTTTTGTGAGCCTAGGTTATAAGGTACTGTTCTTCTTAACAGTGAATGTTCTTCCTGTGGGATCAATTGATAACCTACAGTGGTAAAGTTATGTTGCTGGTTGGTTCCTTACTTGCTTGATTGCTTAGGTTTCCAAACTTGCTTAACTTTGAGCATAACATTTTTACAGAGGGTGGATGCATTCACAGAGTGGCAAATTAAGCAACCACAAACATATCATGATTTGCAAAAATTTAGCATTTGTTACAGTTTGGCATACAGAATTGAGTATTCGACATTAATACTGTATGCTTAGAGCTTTAATACTTGAATCAACTCGATTCGTGGTTTTTTAGATAGGACTTATTATTCTAGGGTGTTCTTTTTCTACTTTTTCATGTTGAACTCTTTGACGTTGGTTAACGATCTCTTTTTTCTTGTATTGCTCATGGTTGTGATCGCCAGAGTAAGTACAATGTTTACTTCCTGTTAGAAGGATTGGCACATGGACATTAGTCTTCTGACAGTTCAGTTGCTCTACAGGTTTGTGTGTGTTACTTTTTGACATTGCATATTATTCCTCAAAAGTGACTTGCTTTTTCTTAGGTAAAGGGATAGAAGCATGCTTGTTATCTCATGTATTTAGGTCTTTTGGACAAGTGCCGATCACATATTCTAACAATTCCTAAGAGTGTTTGGTGTAACGGCAAGCTAATGCAAGTGAGCTATCTAATGGTCTTTCAACCTTAGCTTCCTCCACGATCTCGCGAAGGGTTTCTACACTTTCCTTAAGGTGATTGAGATAAACTAGATGCACTTCCCTATTGTTCCTATTGCGAGGGGGAATAGGTTCAACATCTATAACATACTTTCCCCACCACACACACACACATATTTAAAGCTCACATTGCCCCCACTCACACACTAAAGTACAACATTTAACACTCTAAAACCTTATAAATCCATCATTTCTTTCTAAGTAACAATACTCAATTTTTCATTCCGGTCCTAGTTTTTTTCGCCGCATTTTGTTGCTATTGTCAAAAAAAAAAAAATTGCCCCCCGCAATCCAGTTTCCTGGTACCGCCACTGGGCACGTAGAGACTCATGTGGTATCTACTGAGATATGAAAAAGCACATAGGGGGAGACATGGAAAGTTATGATCGAGGGGGCAAACTTTGATAATTTTTAGAAGCTACACTAGTTAGAAGGGCAAATTATAGCCAGATATTTTAAAAATTTTACACAACAATTTTTTTTCTGGGAGGCACGTGCCTACCCTGCCCCCTACTGTCTCTGCCAGTGGGAAGACGGATACATAAGCATATAGGTGTGTTTGGCAGATTGAGAGCATGTTTTATCATGAAGCTAGCCCGCCCATCCGGGTGGGCTATGAAACTAGTATATATATATAAGCTTCGTTTGGCAGAAGAGCTTATAAGAGATTATAAAAAAATAATCTTTCATAATATCTTAAAATCAAATGCTACTTCATGTAGCTTATAATAATAATATATTTTCATAGTCTTCATTTTCATCTCCATCTACAACTCAATCTCCCGTTCTTTACTTTTGCCAAACATACCCTAAAAAAATTAAGCTCTTTCTATCCCTAATTTCTAGGAAATCATGGACCAAAATAAGCCCAATGATCCACTCATCACCCCACATGCAACCCATAACCTTAAAAAACATTTCTTTTTAGGTCTCATTAGTCTAATATGAGATCAAGCTAAGGCAAGGGACGATGATAATACTGCAGCCGATGTTTCAGAAATCAAGCCACAAAAGAATAAGAATAAGGTTAGTAGTAGCAGTCCTCGTTATTAAACTCATATGTGATAATGGGGATCTCTTCGTATTCATAAGGAAGAGCGATTACTATGCGTTTGTTGTAATGAGTTAGGGGAGGATGTACTATTTTAATGATCTAAGTGCAGAATTGAGTAGTGTGGATATAAGTGGAATACCTATAGGCTTTGGTTCGGATTATCCTTAGGTGGATTAGAAACTGCATCATTAAATTATTGGGTTTTTGATAGAGCTGTTCACGAATTGATAGATCTTATAGGTAATGATAATGTTGATGATATTGATGATAGTACCGATTGAACTCAGGCAGAGGCCTCCATTAGTGTCCCGAAAATGGACAAAGGTATTCAAAAAGTATTAGTCAAACAAAACAGATTTTGTCGTAAGCTTAAAAATAAAAAGAAAGCCGATGTCACATAAGACAAAACTAAGATTGCTACTAGTAGTTGTAGGAATAGTTGGAAAATTCATATAAGGTGGGTTTTCCAACTATTCCTAAAACTACTAGTAGCAATCTTAGTTTTGTCTTTTGTGGCATCGGCTTTCTTTTTATTTTTAAGCTTACGACAAAATCTATTTTGTTTGACTAATACTTTTTGAATACCTTTGTCCATTTTCGGGACACTAATGGAGGCCTCTGCCTCAGTCCTATGGGTACTATCATCAACATTATCATTACCTATAAAATCTATCAATTCGTGAACAACACTATCAAAAACCCAATAATTTAATGATGCAGTTTCTAATCCACCTAAGGAAGGATAATCCGAACCAAAGCTTATAGGTATTCCACTTATACCCACACTACTCAATTATGCACTTAGATCATTAAAATAGTACATCCTCCCCTGACTCATTACAGCAAACGCATAGTAATCGCTCTTCCTTATGAATACGAAGAGATCCCCATTATCACATATGAGTTTAATAACGATATGAGGACTGCTACTACTAACCTTATTCTTATTCTTTTGTTGCTTTTGTGGCTTGATTTATGAAACATCGGCCGCGGTATTATCATCGTCCCTTGCCTTAGCTTGATCCCGTATCAGACGTAAAAAGAAATGTTTTTTAAGGTTATGGGTTACATGTGGGGTGATGAGTGGATCATTGGGCTTATTTTGGTCCATGATTTCCTAGAAATTAGGGATAGAAAGAGCTTAATTTTTTTAGGGTATGTTTGGCAAAAGTAAAGAACTAGATATTTGAGTTGTAGATGGAGATGAAAATGAAAATGAAGACTATGAAAATATATTATTATTATAAGCTACATGAAGTAGCATTTGATTTTAAGATATTATGAAAGATTTTTTTTTTTATAATCTCTTATAACTTCTTCTGCCAAACGAAACTTATATATATACTAGTTTCACCAAGCATATAGGGCAAATTACCTTTTTTATTGGGTTAAGTCTATATATTACCAATGTACTTTTAACATTTTACACATCTAGGTAACCAACTTATTATATTACTAATCTAGTATACGAACTTTCAAATTTGTTACATTATTAGCAATATGGTGACCTACTACCGGTTCAGCAGGTAAACATTGCTTAATTGGCATTTTTATTTATTTTTATGCTTACGTGTTGCTTATGTGGCATATCTTAGTTGTCAATTGTCATCACCACTACATCATCTTCATCAACAACATCCGGCTATCATCATCTTCTCCGGTAAATTTTTCCGGTTTCAATGACTATATTGATAATATAACAAGTTGGTTACCTAGATGTGTAAAATTTAAAAAGTACGTTCGTAATATATATAGACTTAACCCTTTTTTATTCTACCAAACACTTTTATAAATTAAATTTCTATTGCTAACCGCTGCTGCTAATTTCAACAAACACACCCATAAGCATAAACGCATATGGGCATGGGGAACTACAAGCATAAACACATGTAGAGAAATTGGGCCTATACATGATAAAAAAGAAAAAGAAAAAAAGGAACCTGAACAAGCGTAGCCAAACGGAGTCGGAATAAGCGACACGGTTAAGGTATTTACATGAGATGGCAAAATTGGTGATGTCTTGAAGATTAAGGTAGTTCGTGCAATGTGCTAGTGAGTCTATATCCATATCTGTAACCTTTGTTGAATCACTGTTCGTCATTATTTGGTTGGTGGTATTGGATGGGAAATTCATGTTTCATAAACGCTACTGTGAAACCTAATTCGTGAATTAGAACAATTTTACTCAAAGATTGGAAATCGGTTGGGGATTTGAAAAAAAGTACTACGGTTGGTTATAAAAACAAATATATTTTTTTTTCTTAAATTGCACCATTAGTCCCCGTACTATACCCTGTTTACCCGTTTGGTCCTTAGATAACTGGGACTCTCATACGGGGTCCTTTTTTGGCACTGTTGTTACCCGTTTGGTCCTTGGAGCCCCGTTATACGTAACGACTGTTATCTTTTTCGTTATCTCTCACATGTGCCTTGCACACTATCGGTATTTACGTCTTTTCGTCCAAAATTTGATTGCACCATTAGTCCCTATCAACTTTAAGGCTATAATTTAAAAAAGTATCCGTTAGTGTTATCATTTTTTTTTTTGCCTTTTTTCTATTACACCGTTGGTCTCTAAAATCATTTTTGTCCCATTACACGAGCAAAATTCAACACTGCTTGACTTAATGTTCACATGAGTTGTGCCTTGCACACTAAGTCGTTATACAAGATAATATTCTTAATTGTACTTTCTATATTGAGTTTTGCTACATCCACAAATAATTTACAAAAGAACATCCACAAACATGTGTTGTCCATGTGAGTGACTTAATAAAAAAAAAAAGTGTATCAAAATACACCAATTAAAACATCACAACACATGTTTGTGGATATTTCTTTGTGATTATTTGTGGATATAGCAAAACTCTTGATAAATTATTATGTAGTAAAGTTTATGGTAAGGCATACATTAAGAGAACATTTCGAAATCAAACATGTGTTTTGGTTCCATGGGGAGAGTGACTTCAGTAAAAAGATAGAAGAGATGATTGAGGAAAAAGGAGAAAGGAGAGAAGGGAAAAGGGATTGGAAGAGAGAGGACCGGAGAGAAAGAGGAGGGGAGGTTTGATAATAGATTAAAATAGGAGTAGGGGGAAGCTGTATCGGAAGATGGTGTAGAAAAATTAAATCATGATAAATAATATGAAAATGTATCCAAAAGACATCCAATTTATTTAAAGGAAAACAGCACTTCACTTGTGTACTTGTTGGAATATTTCTTTGTGAGGATTATTTGTGGACTTAAGCAAAACTCTTGAAATTATATAATTTTTATGTAGTAATAGTTTAGGGGTTTTAAGGACACACTTTGTGGATATAGCAAAACTCTTGATAAATTATTATGTAGTAAAGTTTATGGTAAGGCACAAACTTTAATGAAAAAACTTTCGACCTATTTCAATTTGAAGTTTGAAATTTAACATTTGACATTTGACATTTTATTTACAAATATTCCAAGAATAGTTGCAAAACTCAATATGCATTATTTAATTTCTAGTGAAAAAACAATATTGTGCAACTATGCGAGTCAATAGAAAATTGTCTAAGCTGGGCAAAAGATTTACATTTGTAAGGTATATTAAGGTGAATGATGTTACACATGTCATTGATGGAATACGCAATACATGGATCGGTAGTCATAAACTCTGTGCTAATATGGCTCGATTTGATCGTAAAGTAGCAGATAAGTCTACAATTCATTCCAAACCTCAAGTATCTGGTCTGAGTGGTAGGGTAAAATCAAACACTCCGATGACATATGCAAATGTAATTCAAAGGAAAAAAGGAAGATATTAACGAAACTCAACATCAAAAGGATTCTGTGATTAGGCTGGATGGGGATTGTTTGAAAGATATATAGACATCTGTCACTATATTTGCTTGTGTTAAAGAATTCCGTGCTCTTATGAACATGCGAACTATTTGTAAGAATGAAGGTTTTGATAAGGGTTAAAGTCACTAATTACCAACGTACTTTTAAAAATTTTCACATATTACTAAAATAATGATTTTAGTATCATTATTACCTTCTTAACTTTTAAATTTGTTCATAAGTTACAAACGTTCTAAAAAGAGACATGTCATAACCGGTTACCAAAGACAAAAAAACTGACACGTCATTTTTTTTACCTGTTTTATTGAATTTTGATTATTATTTTTTTCCACATGTTCACCACCTCACTATTACCCAGTAGTTTTTTTTCTCTCATCCAAATGAACATATTAATTCAGTATATGTAGATCTAGATCTATACCATATCACCATTTTAGCAAATCAATTACTCGTATCATATGACTCGTGGGTAGAAACTAATACACCAAGAACAAAAAGCAACCCATCCAAATATATTTGACAAAACCTCCATCTCTGTTGAATTCCATGATCCCATTTCTTCTTAAAAAAACACAGACACAATGTTTGTGTTTTTGCACTTTGGTTTGTGGGAATCTAGGTTTGTGTCCACTGAATATAGGAAGTTTAGTTCTTTTTAAAAGTGTTTGCTGACGTTGGTTGAATGGGAGTTTTTTTACGGTGAGAAAATATCTAATTATAGGGAGACACGTTGGAAGTCGATTAAAAGCGAGTATTGTGTGGTTGACAAAGATAAGAACGAGAGTTGAGTAAAATAAGAAAAATGAATGTCTTCAGTTTCTTTAATCCAAACTGATATCGAGCGATAAATCGGTTAGAAACACCCCTTGAATTCGTTTCTTATAGGTTGATTTTTGTTGTCCAAGTATCCAGAAAAATGTAGGTGAGAAATATATGCAGGTGAGATATATAATGGAGGAGGAAGATGAAGATGGGTGAGGTGGAAAAGTCAACGATAGTCAACGCCACGTGAAAAAAAATGACGTGGAAATTAGGAAAATTACATGTGTAATATTTACCGGTACCAACAAGTTTGGAAGGTAATAATGATACTAAATTCACCATCTTGGTAATATGTGGAAATTTTTGAAATTACGTTGGTAATTTATAACTTTAACCATTTTGATAACATTAATTTTAAATACCTCAGAGGTTTTTGGATTGCCATCGAATTCCAATCCACTGATTCTTGTAAGAAATTTAAGGATCATGCTGGGATAAAGTCATGGTTTTCTTCTATTCGTAAAGCATCTAAAGACTTTTTTATTCGGGATAGGGTTGCTTGGATTGATGTCGAAGGGGTTCCTTTCCAAGCATGTACTCATCAAGCATTTACTAAGATTGCTTCGATATGGGGAGAGCTAATTTATACAGTGAATTCTAAAGGTTCAAACATGTATAGTGTACGTTTATGCATTAAGACGACCATTGATACATTGATTGCAGAATCATTAAAACTTGACGTTAAAATTATGACGGTACGGTCTAAAGAAATTACAGGATGGATATTGGAGTTTCTCGAGGATACGTCTCGCATAGAAGTGGAAGGGAAGGACGATGTAGAGGGTCCACTTGGTAGTGACTCTAATGTGGACACCAAGAATGGGAATGAAGACGATGATGAGGAGGAACGAGTGGATGATTCCTATTTTACGATGTCGTCTCCACATGAAGATTCTAATCATATTTCTGATGATCCATTTGGTCTTGATGAGTTGATCAAAAAGGCTATTAACAAAGATTTACAAGAGGAGGAACTAAGTGATCCCGTATTTCCACCGGGCTTCACACCTGATGAGGCTAATTGCAATTACCAGAATGAAAGCGGGAATATATCAAACGATGTAAATGCGGATCTGATTAAGACACAAAGGGATGAAGGCAGAAGTGAGAAACTTAATCAGGTTGATAATGAATTGTAGAGGAGTTCAGATAATCACGCGGATAAGAAAACCATCATTGAAGGTACACAAGATTATGATGTAGGCTCCTTTCATGAGGGGAGTGGAGAGTCACAATCCTTATTTACAGATTCTATGGCTAGACCTAAGACGGTACTTGACGGATTTTCGATGATTGACAAATTCAGTGATGTTATTAAATTTGGTCAAGCAATCGGATTTGATATGAAAGGATGCGAAAAGGATATGAAACGCATTATAACAAGGATGGGAGGAACAATTGATCACAAATGAATATTTTGTCGTTAAATGTTCAAGGTATTGGGAGGAAGGCGAAAAAGAAGTGGATTAGGGGTCTTTGTATGAAACATGATGTTCAATTTTTAGCAATTCAGGAAACTAAAAAGGCTTAGTTTTCTGATGTTGTAATTAGATCTATTTGGGGCAATTCGTGTTTTGATTTTTGTGTGGCATCGACAATGGGTAGATCAGGGGGAATTCTTTGTGTTTGGGATAAAAGAGCTTTTTCTAAGACTAAAGAATTTTTATGTGATAATTTTGTAGCCATGGAGGGAATATGGAAGTCTTCCAATACTTCTATTATGATTGTATCTATTTATGCTCCTCAAGATATTGGTAATAAAAGAATCTTATGGGACTAGTTGGTAAACCTTCTTAGGACTCGGAATAGCGAGGTAATTCTCATGGGTGATTTTAATGAAGTTAGGTGGAAACATAAAAGATATGGATCTGTTTTCTCTCCAAATCAAGCAAGCGTTTTTAATGACTTTATTGCAAGAACAGAATTGGTTGATGTCCCTTTAGGTGGATATATGTATACATGATCGAATAAGGAGGCTTCTAAAATGAGTAAAATTGATAGGTTTCTGATTTCGGAAGGATTGCTTTCTACCTATCCTAACTTGTCGGGGTTGATTCTAACTCGCCACTTATCTGATCATCGTCCTTTATTGTTGCATGAGTCACGAGCAGATTACGGTCCGACTACATTTCGTATGTTTCCCTCATGGTTTGTTGAACCGGATTTTGCTGAGGTGGTTGAGACATCCTTGGCAACAGATGGGATAAAAATATCAATGCAATCGTGAAGTTGATATTTGAAAAATAAATTAAAGATCTGGAGTAAAGAAAAAATGGATGATCGTAAGAAGTTGAAGAAAGAAATCAGTTCCAAGTTGTGTGAGATTGATAATGGTCAAAGTTCTACATCACATATTGAAAATATAGTGCAGCTCAACAAACTTTTATGTGATATCGATAGGAAGGAGTCGATAGACTTAGCTCAAAAAGCGAAAGTTAAGTGGGCCATTGAAGGGGATGATAACTCGAAATATTTTCATGGGATTATAAATAAGAAAAGATGCCAGCTTGCTGTTAGAGGGATTCTAGTAAATGGGGAATGGGTGGATTCACCAGATAGGGTGAAAGAAATTTTTTATAATCATTTTGGAACTCGGTTTTAGGCTCCTGATTGGTCTCGTCCTATGACAATTGAGGAATTCCCTCAACGTCTAACAACAGACCATATACGTGAGCTTGAGGATAGTATCACTCTTGAAGAAGTTAAACAAGCCGTGTGGGACTGTGGGTCAGATAAGTTTCTAGGTCCCGATGGATTTACTTTTCAGTTTTTCAAGACATTTTGGCACCTGGTGGGTGATGATGTGTTTCAAGCCATAAGTCGTTTTTTTACATCAGGGCATTTTCCAAGAGGATGCAATTCATTTTTTGTTACTTTAATTCCAAAATTCCAAGATGCGAAGTTGGTTAATGAATTTCATCCTATAAGTCTCATTTGTTGCCAATATAAAATAGTCGGTAAAATCCTTGCAAACCGATTGTCCTTGGTGATTAATTATCTTGTTAGTATAGAACAATCCGCGTTTATCAAAGGTCGCCAAATTCTTGATGGTCCATTTATTCTTAATGAAACGTTATTGTGGTAATTTACCTTAATAATAATGAAGAAAAGAGCATTTTAGTCATTGTACATTATTATCCGAGGGTATTTTTGTCATTTCACGTTTTTAACTAGTAAAACTAACAATCAACGAAAAATGGACCAAAAATGTTACGACTCGTCCAAAACTGGACAGGATCCGTTACGTTTTAAGCTATTGGACTAAAACCGTTATATCCAGCAAACCACAAGGACCAAAAATGTAGTTAACTCTTTTTTTATAATACTCCATAGTATAATAATAAGGAGGTTGGTATGCGGGACTATTTTTGCAATGTACCGATAACGCCAAGTACTATTTGTCCATCGTTGGGGCTCACTTTGCAACGAACCGATAACATCAAAGACTATTTTTGTAAATATTATATATATATATATATATATATATATATATATATATATATATATATATATATATATTAAACTTCAACATTTTTTTAATTGTACGCATGTCAGAAGCATTGCAATATTGGGCTCGTTTTGTTCGCAATTCGACAGATATGTGTTCTATATTTGATAAAATAAAGTTTGTTATATAAAAAAGTCAGAATAAGTAAAAGTTTAAGGTCGGTTTTGTAACTTTTCGTATACTTTGATGGTGCATTTTGATTTTTTTTAGTCAATAATGAACTTTTTTTAATACCAACTTTTGGCCATCATTCATCACACATTGCATGAACCAACTCCAATTGTCCTTATTCTCCACATTAACAACAGCCCCAGCAATAGAATATATTTGATTATTCCCATCTCTCCCTACTGCTGACAAAAGTTCTCCTTTACATATGGTTTTCAGAAAACAACCATCAATGCCTATCACCCTCTTACATCCTTATAACCAACCTTTCTTTTACCTCTTAAAGCAAACATAAAACCTACTAAATCAATTCTTACCTTGAATCAACACTCATCTTACAAGTTGAACCAGGATTAGAGTTAAGTATCTCAGAAGCATATGACCACAACATTCCATAATGATCCTCAAAACAAGTCTCATATTGTTGTAAAGCTTTCATCTTTCCTTTTCTAGATTGACTGACAGTAACCTTACATTTATATTTCTTTAAGATTAAATCAATTATCTCTTTAAATTTGATACAGGGATTGATCATTATCTTTTTTACATAGTTTCTAGCAATCCAATTACTTGTGCTTAAGGTACCATATTCAGAAGTCCTAGAACAGGCATGCCCATTAATCAATTTCTTTATTTGAAAATTCTTTTCATTTTGCATCCAAGATGCCCACAACCTGAATGGACATTTCCTATCCTTCTCATCTCTACAACATTTAGCCAGAAGTCTCCTTGGGTTATTTACTTCATAATATAACTTGTAACCAATAGCCAAAGCATAACAAGCCAATGCTCTTTTTAGTTGATCAGGAGACTCATACTTTTTACCTAAAACAGGTCTCCTTAATTTCCATTTGATAGTAGGATCATGGATTGGCTAGTGATCACCTACATTATCCTTATCAATGACATCCTTTTGAGCAGACACATCTTTTTAGCAAACCCATCCCTAGGTAACCCATTGTATATCCTACTCAGAAAGTTAGCATCAAACATTTTTTAGGTTCATGGACTGGTTTTCTAGTCCTAACATCATAAACTTCTTCTTCACCATCAAATAAATGATCAACACTTGCAGTGTCACTCTCTTCACTATCACTATCAACCTCAAATATAGTATAATCATCATCTAAATCATTGTCACTATCATCATTTTGTTCAACATTGCCTACATCTTGTTGACTACTAGAAGTGGCATCATGTAACCCAAAGACATTGTGAGACACACATATATATGTATATAAGACATAACCATTTTTACCACCTAAGTCAACACATTGAGCTAAGTCTTCATCATTTCTTAAGGTTCTCAAACCTAACTTTAAGTCTAAAGCAAGAACATGATAAAAAAATCTGTTTTATATCACTTGAACATTCACTAACTAAAAGGGAGGGCTTTACATGGTTTGAGTTTGTGTGGCGGTGGGTTCAAACCCCGTGGATTAGTCAACCTAAAGAGCGGAAACCATGGTTATAAAAAAAATTCACTAACTAAAAGTTTGACAAAACCAACAAAGTTCAATGTAGCCATATCAACATTTGGAATCTCAGATACCATTTCATAGTGATAAGAAAAGGGATCCCTTACAAATACACCTCCACGATGAAATTTTATGAGATAACTGGAAGATGATGATGAAAATGCCATCTGAAACAAGATAATTCAATAACAAGTGTTAATTTCAAGAAACCATAATTTTTATAGAAAACCCTAATTATTTTAACCTTATTCACAGTAAACAACACTTCAAATAAATAATTATGGAACAGATCGTAACTTGTTCGAAAGATGGCAACCGTAAATCAAACTCAATTGTGAGTAATTTGATGAAATGGGATTTTTATGGGATGTGTGTGTTTTAAGGTTTGATTAAAGAAAGGATGTTAGAAGAATTGAGATTGACCCCGATATAGAAAAATAATAAGTCAATTATTAAATAAATAAGTAAATTATTAGTTATATCCACATAGGATTATAACTGGTGATAAGAAGTGGTAAAATTGGGAGTAACGTAATCAACCGGTCAGGTAAACATGGGTAACTTAGGTGGTGTTTGTTTTTTGAGAAATGCCTCTTAACAACATCTTAATCTGACTCATTCAGATGCGGTCAGACATTTGGGTCATTAAGACTGTTTTTTTCATATCATTCAGAGACAGTAAGAGGCAAACACTGTTAAGAGCGTTTGTTTTTTTTGCCATTAAGAGGCAGTAAGAGGCACAAACCTCTTACTGAACTAGATGTGTAGGGGGTGTCTTAACACCTCTTAATGTCTTTTTTCTTTTTATTTATTTATTTTCTACTTTGCTGTTATTTTTTTTCATTTTAATGTTTTTTTATTTCTTGATTTTTTTTGTTTCACTTTTATCTTTTGTATTAAAATAGAATGATTGCATATGTTTTGTTATATAAAGAATGTATACGATTGTATGTGTTAATTATATTTTGTTCAAATTGAGGGGCACGGTTTCGGACTCATACATCTTAATTCTAACGCGGCTCATTTAGTTATTCGTTTTAAAAGTTTAATTTAAACTCTAACACGTTTATTTTTGTTGAATAAACATGAGATTGCATGTTTTTTAAATACTTTTAACTTTAAATTGATTATATTATAATTTTTTTTTATTAAATATAATTTATTTTTTGTGCGAATGCAATCGTTTTATATTTAAATTGTAAAAACTATTGTTTAACACATATATACATTTTTATCAAAACAAACATTTTTATTTCATTCAGATTCAGACTTCTCAACCATTTTTTCAGATTAAGATGGGAATCAGATTCAGACTTTTCTACCGAATATTCAGATGATGTACGAATCAGATTCAAATTCAGAGCCTCTTAAAAAATAAACAGCACCTTAGATGAACAAAATGAAACTCTAATTACTTAGGTGAACATTTTTATCAACTTTAGTAACATCTTTATATATTAACCCTTAAAAGGTGACTAGCTGAATAAAATAACGATGTTTGTTTTTTGTTATAATTGTCTAAATGATTTTAATTGTCCGTTTTTATAAGTATTCATCAAACAATAACAATACTACTGTATAAAAAATCAAAAGCGTCTCACTTGCACTTACTTCCTCTATGAACAAAGTTTGCTAAAGGCAAATGCTTCCAAGTTGTTTCATCGTTTAATGTGTTGGAATATGTTAGTTGATTCCGCAAGTTATACGTTAGAAATACGTGAGCCTATTGGGGGCACACGCGTTAAACACATAGAGTATGTTTTACTTTACGATAAGTATTTAAATAATCGTTATTTACCGTTACTTGTATAACTAGTGTAATGAATATTTAAATAATAAACCCGAGGGACTAAAACGAACAAAATCCAAACCCGAGGGGAGCCATTGTTTGGCCGAACTCCCGAAGGTTCTAGAAAGGGGTGTTTGGTTCGGTTATAGAGTAAGAGGGGGGAAAGGAAACTATGTTTCCTTGTTGTACAAGAATTGGGGTAGGGCTTGTGCCTGTATAAACACAACCCCTACACCTCATTCTTCATTCATTCACAACAATCGAATCCCTAAAACCCTAAGAGTTTTGGTTCTCCCTTCTCTCCCTATATTCGATCGAATATAATCCCTCAAGGGATTTTCGGTTCTTCTCCCTCTCCACCGAATTTGATCAAATACCCTCAAGGGTTTTCGATTTCTCTTATTCTCCTTCTTTGGCGATTCAAGGTTCTCACTTGGTGCTAGATTGGTGTTCTCCTAGCTCGTTGTAACGACAAACCCTAACTAGGGTTTCTTGTTATTCGGTTCTAGGTTTTTTGGTTCGGTTAAAACCCTAACCGAATTAGGGTTTATTCAGTTTACTTGGTTTTCGGTTCTAGCTCAAGTGGTGCGTTTGGGAATCGATTTAACACGTGGTGTTTAGTTCGTGAAGGTAGACTTGCAATCGATTCATACTTGGTTGACGTGTTTGTGTGAGCAACCGTAGAGGCAGTAATTTAACTGCTTTACTCGTTTTCAGGATCTAAAGCTTAAAGGTTAGTTTACTTCCCTTTTATTATGTATTAATCTTTGTGCTAAAACTAGATCCATTTCGCTGCGTACTCGTAGCTAACTTGGTTACCTAGTTTGTTAAATCCCAACAGTGGCAGCACAAGTCAACTCGTTTTGGCATTAGGGTTACACTTTTAAATTATATCATGTCTTGAATTGTACACGCCTAGAGTTAATTCATATGATTGATCTGCTGCATTTTATATTTTATTTATTGTTTTCTTGCAAATATGGCAAAGATTATGCAAATCCTTGCCATAATTAAATAAAATATGTTAGATCTAGATCTTGAAAACTATTAATTGTTAATATATGTTAAAAGGGAATAAAATTAAATTGTTAATTTAGTTGGCATGTTTCCTTTTTATAGTAGATCACACTATATATCTAAAAGATCTTGATTTTTATTTATGGTAATTAAAATCTTTTATTTTTAGAAACTAGATCTTTTACATATTTAGTCTGATTTTGTTATTTATTTCGGCCATAAGACTTACTCAATCACTTTTGTGATGAATGAGGCGATCTAGGCACATTGATGAAAACCTAGTGGGGTCTTATGGTTCTCCAATTGGGAAAGACTCGCTTGAGAACTCAGATTTTACTTGTTTACTTGTTAATTTAATGTCATCTTATGTATTTGTCTAGATATGTGCATATTTTACTTGATTACTCGTTTACACGCCTAATATGTATGCAATATGGACTAATACTTATAATAAAAGATGATATTAAAACTAGTCTATTAATTACACGCCTAAATACATGTTCATTGTGACATGTTATTTGTTTCGTAGAAAACTTGATTTTTGAGAAAATTAATAAGATTCTAAACTATGAAACTTGATTTCAAGATTAATTAAAAACTGGACATTATGGATTGTTGGGAAGTACGGCTCATCCACTAGAACAAACTATAAGAGAAGTTTAAGGAGGAATTTCCTAAAGAATTCAGGTTTTTAATAAGCTTCGCGCTGACCTGGTTCTCCGCTTCTTTGCGCGTTCGATTGGAGTTACCGTGAACCAATTTTATCACTACAATTTCATTTATAAAAGGTTTTTAAAATTAGTGCTACAAAGTTGTTTTGCATGCCTCTTTGTACACGCTTTTGACACTTTTATGTGTATACCCCATAGTTAAATTTTAAGTCAATGCCATCCAACCAAGAACACGTGCATTTGGCTTGGCCGCTCTGGTCAGACCTCATGGTCATTCCAACTCATGGCAAATTTGGTTCACTGGTCAGACCTCAAACTATTTTTGCACGTTCTTGCTTGGTAGACTTAAATCGGGTAGTTCTGGTCAGACCTCGTGCTCGAGGCATAAGATGAGAACTAAACATGCTATTGACATTATTACTTGTTTACTAATGTCTGGACTAGTCTTATAAATCTAAGAGTTGCATCAAATGCAATTAACGCTCGTCGTTTACCTCTTGCCCTACTTGTTTTCATATTGGTCAGACCTTTGTTAATAAGTTGGAGGTCAAGTTGGATCTTAGTCTTAATTAGTAAATTAATTGGGTAGTTAATTCTATTAAGAATTTAATTATCGAAAATACTAATAAATTGAACTTTTTTCTAAATGTAGATGACTACCACTGTAGTAAACAATTCGTTATTCAGGACATTTTTTGAAAAACAAAAACTAATTGGACTCAACTTCATGGACTGGTACCACAATCTTCGGATTGTGCTATCAGTTGAAGACAAGTTACCATACTTGGATCAGCCAATACCTGCTCTGCCAGTTCCACCTGCTGGACAAGTAACTCCTTAGGATGTCCTTGCCACGCATTCTGCTTGGGTTAAGGCTTCGAAGGAAATTGTTGAGCTTATGCTTATGACCATGGACCCAGAGATCCAAAAGACTCTGGAGCACCTTGTTGCATTTGAAATGCTAAAGGAACTGAAAATGTTGTATGTACAACAAGCAGATCAGGAACTTCTTCAAACCGTGCGAGAATTCCATGCATGCAAACAAGAAGAAAGGCAGTCTGTGAGCTCTTACGTTCTCAAAATAAAGAGTTACATAGATAATCTGGTCTCGGCCATGCCATGACTCAAAACCTCGATGTGAGCCTAATCCTTGTATCTCTGGGAAAGGAATATGATGGTTTTGTACAAAATTACAACATGCATAGCATGGGGAAGACCGTGACTGAGTTGCATGCTATGCTGAAGCCACATAAGCAAACTCTTCCACAGAAAGAAGTTGCACCTGCTCTTTATGCTATAAGGGCAGGAAGGGTCCAGAAAAACCAGAAGAAAAAATCGCATAAGGCTGCTAAGGGGACTCAAGGGAAAGGCAAAGCTAAGATGGGCTATGGACCTGTGCAAGCGCCACCTTTTGCTCCCAAACCCAAGAATCCTCCAACACCCAAGAAGGATAATCCAGCGAAGGAAGCGATCTGCCACCAATGTGGTGAAGTAGGCCATTGGAGAAGGAATTGTCTCATTTATCTCGCCGAGTTGATGAAAAATAATAAGCTATCTCAAGGAGCTAGCACTGCAGGTATTTTCACCATATAACTCTACTCTTTTCCTAGTACATCTTGGGTTTACGATACGGGTTGTGGTACTCATATCTGTATAACTACTCAGGGTCTCAGGGGAAGTAGGAAACTGAAGCCAGGAGCTTTAAGTCTGTACGTGGGCGATGGTCATCGTGCAGGAGTTGAAGCAATTGGAGAATTTCACTTGTGTCTTCCTAGTGGACTTGTTTTAATATTACACAATTTTCATTACGCTCCCTCTATTACTAGGTGAATTGTTTCAGTTTCACGTTTATACAAGGATGGTTTTGTTAACCGCTTTGAGAATGATATTTAATTTTTGTTTCTAAGAATAATTTGATTTATTTTAATGCAATCCCACTGGATGATATTTATGAAATTGTTTTGTCTAATACAAATGATAGTTCTATGTATGCTGTTAGCAATAAAAGAGCCAAGCTTAACTTGAACTCTGCTCTCTTGTGGCACTGTTATCTTGGACACATTTACAAGAAACGCATAGAGAAGTTGCAACATGATGGACTTCTCGATTCAACTGACATCAAGTCTTTTGAAAAGTGTGTTGCTTGTATGTCTGGAAAGATGGCTAAAAAACCTTATTCACATCAAGTGGAAAGGGCCAAAGATCTACTTGGACTAATCCACACCGATGTATGTGGTCCATTTAAGATTACGTCAAGACAAGGAGCTAGCTACTTCGTTATTTTTACTAACAACTTTAGTCATTATGGCTATGTTTTACCTGTGCTTAAACAATAAACATGAAGTGTTTTGGAAACTTTTAAAGTGTTTCAAGAAGGAAGTAGAACAACCAACTCGAAGAAGACTATAAAATCAACTACGTTCTTGATCGTAAGAGGTGTATTATATGGAGTCAAGAGTCTTTGATCATCGAAAGGATCTGGGATTTATTGCGCCCATAATAACTCCTCCTTAACACACGCCACATCATAATGAGGATGGTCGGATAGGAGAAATCGAAACACTGCTAGACATGGTTCGATCCATGATGAGTCAAACTACTCTTCCAAAGTCCTTTTGGTTATTATGCCTTGATCGTATTGCACACAAACTATTTCTCAACATGGTTCTAACTAAGAAGGTTGATAAGACACCATACGAAGTATGGCATGGGCAAGCCCCTAAACTGTCTTACCTAAAAGTTTGGGGTTGTGAGGCCTTGTTAAGCATGATACACTTACCAAACCTGACAAACTGAAACCCAAAGCTTTTAAGTGTATCTTTATAGGATACCCAAAGGAAACGATGGGATATTTTTTCTACTACCCACTCGAGAATAAAGTCTTTGTTGCCCGTAATGCTGAGTTCTTTAAGAATGATGTTATAGATCAAGAAGCAAGTGGGACTCTAGAAGATCTTGAAATTATTCAAGAAGAAGATACGCATCCTTCTATAGACACTAGCTTAAATCATGAAGAGGATTGTTAATACAAATAATGTCTAAAAACATTATTTATATTTTTCGACCTCTCATTGTTTTAATAATAACAAAATGTAAAAATGTTTACGATAAAAATAAACGTTCACAAATTATTAAGTGTAAAATTCCATTTCTAAGATTAGTGATCACTTAAGGCATGGACAAACAAAATCATTAAGCATGATTAGTGATCAATAATTTTTTTTTCTTAAATCCCACTTTTATTCTACAAAAGTATTTTCACAAAAAATACATATACAAAATATTTTCTAATTAAAAGAAAAGTTTTATTTAAAAGTGTTATCTAGTGATCTCTCCTCTCTTCTTCTAAGTACCAAATCTCTATTGTATTTATCTTGTGTATTTGTGTGATTCAGATTGTGTGTAAATCCGATTGTGTAGATCTTGTGATTGTGTATATCTTGTGAAGTGGTAGATTGGTTCTAGCTAAGATTAGGACTCGACATTTAGCTTAGTGTCGGAAAATAATGTAAGCGACGTGTAAACGGTTTTCTTCGCCTAAAGGGAGCTTGTTGGCATAGTGAAATCTCGAGGGATAACTGGGTGGAGTGGTCGGGTAGGGAGAGAAGTATGTAGCTTCGTAGCCAACCATCCAACTATAAAATCTCGGCGTCTTTTTGGTTTGATTGTTCAATTCTTATCACTTCATTATTAATTACATAGTTTATTTAGATCATAGCTTTAGATTGTTATACTTATTGGTTTCCAATTGTTAATGTTAAACATACAAACTCGAATCTAAATTTTGAAAACAAACTTTAAAACGTAAAACAAACTGTTAAACTATTCAACACCCCCCCCCACCCTTCTATTTTCCACAATTGGATCAAAAGCCAGAGTTCAACTCAAGATTTTTAAAATAGTACTATATTATAAAAGCTTAGATTTATCTATGGATTCCGACAATATTAGAAGGGCATCCATGGCAAAGACCCACCTATCACATACCATTGTACTTATTGTTTTTTTTGGTTGATAAAATTATTTCACCTGGTGAGTCCCTTTTAACCCCAAAAAAAATGCAAAGACGCACCACTTTTGAAGTGATAGTCTTTATTTATTGGAAAAATAGATTCCGAGGCATATGTTAAATCATAAGGATCTTGATCTTTGTCGATGTTATTACTATTAGTGCATTTCAACCCATATTGTTCCCCTTTTTTTTTTCCAAAAAAAATTCGAAACCCAAACTTGACGAGGTTGTCCCTTTTGAAAAACAAACCGATGATCTTAAAAGAAGACTTGCGAAAAATATTGAAGCCAAAATGGTTATTTACAATGCTTTGCTAAGAAAATAATATGAAAGAATTTTCATGTGTAATATGGCAAAAGATATTTGGAAAAATTTGTTATTCACCCATCAAGGTAATAATCAAGTCAAAGATAATAAGATCGACCTTTTGATTCAACAATATAAACAATTCGGCATTTCCGAAGACGAATCTATAGATAGTGCTTTTGCTAGATTTAATACTATTATTACTATTCTAAAAGCTCTTATGAAAGGTTATTCTAGCATAGAAATTGATGTTAGGAGTTTCTAAGGCTCTATATTAACTAAATATAGAGCATAAGGTCACGATCGAATTGAAAGAGTCAAAATACTTAACATCACTATATCTCGATGAGCTCATTGGAAACCTCAAAGTCCATGAGATGATCATCAAGAACGATTCTGAAATAGTTAAAGCTAAAGGAGAAAGGAGATCTCTAGCTTTTAAGGCTAAGAAGGAATCTAGTGATGAGGAGTGTTCGACTTCCGAAAGCGAAGACGAAGAATACGCCATGACAGTAAGAGACTTCAAGAAGTTCTTCAAAAGAAGAGGAAGATTTGTTAGACAACCAAGGAACGACAAAAAGTTTGTTCAAAGAAGCTGAGACGACAAAAACAGCAAGAGTGAAAGGAAGTGTTTTAGATGCAGAGATCCAAATCATATTATTGGAGAATGTCCGAAGCCACCAAGAGACAAAAACCAAAGAGCATTCTTTGGATGTTCTTAAAGTGATAGCGGTGAAGAAGATGGTGAAACGATCAAAGACGAAACATGTCTCGTAGCTCAAGCGCCAAATGAGGTATTTTCCGATTCATCTTACTTTAGTGATGAAAACTCATCAATAGATGAGTTAGATCTAGATAGTGAATATGATAAACTATGTAAAATAAGTCTAAAAATAATCACTAAGAACAAAAGACTAAAAGCCACTAGAAATAGCTTAGAAAAGGAACTTAGAGAATTAAAAGATAAATTGTTCACACTCAAGAAAAACAAAGGAGTTAATCTCGAATGCACAATTCGTCAATCACTTAAAATTAAGAATAAAAAACTTAAAGAGGAAGCTCTTAAACTAACCAAGTTTGAAAAGAGCACACATTGCTTAAATGAAATGTTAAGTAATCAAAAACTCTCCGGTGATAAATTAGGTTTATGGTTTAATTCATTTGAAGCATCATCTAGTGGAACTAAAGAAATAAAATTTGTGAAAGCTCAGAAAAAGGCGTCCTCTGATGGAGGTCCCATAAATATGGGCGGCCGCCAAAATGCTCAGGCAACCTCTAAAGCAATTATGGGACCGCCACCAGTTGGAGCACCTGGATCTGAGAAAAATGTGTCTTTTTAAAAATCTATTTTGGGTCCTAGACCAAAACACATAATAGTAAACAATGTTAAAGTTCTCGTTGCTAGTGATGATGAAGTTAAATAATTTTATAAACCATTGTCAAAACCCGGAGTTGGATTTTCAAAACCAACCCTTAGATCAAAAACTCCACCAACTAGAAGAGTCAATAACAATTATTCTCGTGCTAAAACACTGCAACCAAAAAGGAATGTTGATCGACAAAACCAACCTCATGACCTTTCCGTAACTTGGAACAACTTCCCACGTCAAGGTTACATGCCATGGGAAATGTGTCTTCCATTTCCACATCCTAATCAATTGCATTAAATGCAAGGGATGTTTAGCACTAACAACTTTGGACCCATGAGATATTAGGGACCAAATGTTTGAATTGTTGTCTTATATAAATAAATATGCCTTAGAGTCGACTTGGAACCTGACGAATGGATTAAAGATAACGGATGCTCTAAACATATGATGGGTAACCGAAAGCTCTTCTTCACTTACAAGGCATACAATGGAGGTAACGTCATTTTTGGTAGTAATCTTCGCGGTAACATCATTGGAAAAGGTGTGATTTCTAATGACTCTCTCAATATAGATAATGTATAACATGTTGATAACTTAGGATTTAACTTGCTAAGTATAGGACAAATATGTGATAATAAGTGTAGAGTAACTTTCTCTGAACATGATGGTGAAATCACTAAGGATGGTAAAGTCATAGGTAGAGGTATTAGGAAGAAAGGCTTATATGCAATGAAATTAGGAAATAAGCCAAATGACATAATTTATCTTGCAATGATTAATGAAAATTCCACATTGTGGCATAGGAGATTAGGTCAAGCTAATATGCGTCTCATTCAATCATTAGCATCTAAGGAACTAGTTAGAAACTTACCTAAGCTTAAGTTTGATCAACATTTTTGCGAAGAATATAGTCTTAACGACTAGATGCTTAGAACTCCTCCACATGGATCTTTTTGGTCCATCCGCCGTACGGAGTTACGGAGGAAACCGCTACACCTTAGTCATAGTAGATGACTACTCTAGTTATACTTGGACTAGATTCCTTAAGGATAAAACCGAAGCCTTCGATCAATTCGAAATATTTAGTAAGAAAATCCAAAACCAATTAGGATGTACAATAATGTCAATAAGAACCGACCACGGTAGAGAATTTGATAATGAGGTGCAATTTGGAGAGTTTTGTAATGCCAATGGTTTTACACATAACTTCTCGGCTCCACGCACTCCTCAATCAAATGGCGTGGTTGAAAGGAAAAATAGGACACTTCAAGAAATGAGTAGGACTATGTTGAATGAGCAATCGTTGCCACAATAGTTTTGGTGTAACGCCGTAGACACTTCAACATATATACTTAACCGAATCCTAATTAGAGCCATTTTAGGAAAAACACCTTATGAACTCTTGAGAGGAAGGAAACCTACTCTTGACTATTTTAGAGTGTTTGGATGCAAGTGCTTCATTTTAAACACCAAATACTACCTTACAAAGTTTGACCCAAATTCATACGAAGGTGTCTTCTTAGGTTACTCACAAAATAGTAAAGCCTACATCATCCTAAATAAACACACTAGGAAAATCGAAGAATCACTCAACGTGACATTCGATGAAACTCCTCCACCATCTAAGACATCACCCTTGGTGGATGATGACTTAGATGAAGAAGAATCAATTAAGGTTTCCCAAAAGAAAAAGTTAGAAAAATACATTGAGGATGAAACATTAGAGATTGACAAAATAGTCAACATTAAAGAATCTAGAAACCATCCATTAGAAAATGTCATAGGAAACCTTAACCAAAGAACCTTTAGGTCACAAGCCCAAAACCAAAGTATTTTCACAAATTATTAAGTGTAAAAATAAACGTTCACAAATTATTAAGTGTAAAATTCCATTTCTAAGATTAGTGATCACTTAAGGTATGGACAAACAAAATCATTAAGCATGATTAGTGATCAAGAAAATATTTTTCTCTTAAATCTTACTTTTATTCTACAAAAGTATTTTCACAAAAAATACATATACAAAATATTTTCTAATTAAAAGAAAAGTTTTATTTAAAAACTTAAATTTGAAATTCAATTTTCCCCCCAAAATAGAAGGTTTCATAGCAGATACAACCTTCCCCACAAAAAGACAAAAACAAGAGTGTAGTCTATTGGGCGGCCCCCTTATAGGCCTGGCAGCCCCCAGATATATCTAGGACCGTTGGAACCGCCCTCAGTGACCGTTGGAATCTCCTGGCTATAAATATTGCACTATTGCTGGCAGAAAAACATACCTCTTTGCATAAATTTTTCTGATAACTTTCTCTCTCTAAAAACCTCCTTTCTCTCTCTAAAATATCTTGATCACTAACATCTTTAGATCTTGTTTCAAGTAATCTAATCTCTTACTTCTCATCTCTTCGTCTATCAAGTGCAAGAGAAGAACATTCGTATTCGCCAATAAATAAAGTGTTATCTAGTGATCTCTCCTCTCTTCTTCTAAGTACCAAATCTTTATTGTATTTATCTTGTGTATTTGTGTGATTCGGATTGTGTGTAAATCTGATTGTGTAGATCTTGTGATTGTGTATATCTTGTGAAGTGGTAGATTAGTTCTAGCTAATATTAGGACTCGACATTTAGCTTTGTGTCGAAAAATAACGTAAGCGACGTGTAAACAGTTTTCTCCACCTAAAGGGAGCTTGCTGACATAGTGAAATCTCGAGTAGGATACTCGAGGAGTGGAGTAGGGCGAAGAGGTGCTTCGTAGCCGAACCACTATAAAATCTTTGCGTCTTGGTTTGATTGTTCTTCTCCTTATCTCTTCATTATTATTATCATTGTTTTTTAGTCTTAGCTTAGATTGTTATATTATTGGTTCATATTGTTAACTAGTTAAACATACAGCTCGAATCTAAATCTTTTGAAAGCAAACTTTTAAAACTTAAAATGAACTTGCAAACTATTCAACCCCCCCTTCTAGTTTCCACAAGGATGATCAAGAAATTAATGAACCTCAAAATGATATCAATCCCATTCGTAGGTCCACAAGGATACGCCGTCCCACGGGTCGATTATGTTTATACGTCAATGCCGAGGAACATAAGTTAGGGGATCTTGGTGAACCCGCCAACTATAAAGCCGCATTATTGGATCCTGAATCTGACAAATGACTTAATGCTATGAAAGTGGAAATGCAATCCATGAAAGACAATGAAGTTTGGGAGTTATGTCACTTTCCTAATCTTATATGTCGATGACATATTGATCATGGGAAACAATATTCCAATGTTACAAGATGTAAAATCCTATCTTTGAAGATGTTTTGTTGTGAAAGATTTAAGAGAAGCTGCATACATTCTTGGAATTAAGATCTACTGAGATAGATCAAAGTGATTAATTGGCTTATGTCAAAGTGCTCACTAAGAAAATCATAAAGAGATTTTACATGGAAAATTCCAAACGTGGAATGATCCCAATGCAAGAAAAGCTAAAATTTAGTAAATCACAAGGTGCTTTAACACCTACTGAAATAGAGCGCATGCAAAATATCCCATACGCTTCGGCTGTTGGATCAATTATGTATGCTATAAGATGTACTCATCCTGATGTTGCGTTCGCTCAGAACATAACAAGTCAATTTCACCAGAATCCAGATGATGTTCGCTGGACTACTGTTAAGAACACTCTGAAGTATCTTCACAATACTAAAGATATGTTTCTTGTTTACGGAGGTGATACGAAACAAGAGCTCAAGGTTTCTTGCTACACTGACGCTGGATATCTGATGGATGCTGATGACATGAAGTCTCAGACTGGATATGTGTTCGTTTTAAATGGAGGTGCTGTTGACTGGAAAAGCACAAAGCAAAGTATTTTTGCAACTTCATCTACAAATGCTGAATATATCGCTGCTTTTGATGCATCAAAAAAGGCTGTATGGATTTGAAAATTCATTTTTGGGCTTGGTATTGTTCCCACAATTGAAGAACCCATAAATACGTATTGTGATAATACTGAATCCATAGCAATAGAAAAAGATCATGGAATCACTAAAGGTGCAAGACATTTTCACGCAAAAGTTCACTATCTTCGAGAAACCATAGAAATGGGTGATGTGAAGATAGAAAAAGTTGACACAGAAGACAACTTAGCTGTTTCCTAAGCATTTTGAAGTGACTAAGAAAATAGGAATGATACCAGCTAGTAGTCTCATGTAAATCTGTGTTTTATTAGTATTTGGTTAATTTGGAATTGTAAGACAAATTTTATTTTCTGATGAATAAAGATATTTGATGTTTGTTTTTAATCATATAATAACTGTTATTCTATATTTGCATGTTTAATCCTTAAATGATTTATCATTCTAAATATGTCCTTTGTCGGTTAACAATATAGGAATATTGTTATGTAAGGCAAATGTGAGTGTTGGTTGTATTCTTTGAATATAAGGATTGTTCCCGCCAAACTCATGTGTATTCACAAGGGATGCATATTGGATACCTCAACCTTCGAATATTTACTTTTAGATCCTCGTCAAGAGTAAATATTGAAAATGGCTTAAAAGTCATCCTTAGACTTGAGATGCAAGCAGGTTTTGTATGTGTGGATGTCACTTTTTGAGTCTAAGTCAAACGCTATCCTGAATAAGGTAGTCATAAAGGCTATTCTTGGAAGTGATGTGAAGCAGCATCCACAACACTTGTAGTCAACAAAGAATTTGTTCCTCCACTTGATATGTGCAGTAAGATACCATGGGCCCTCTCTAGAATTAATCAGATAATTGCATGGTCGTGCCCAAAGGGTAATACAAGATGATTCTTAATTACATTTAGTAAATCTAAATTATTTCTATAACGAGAAATATAATGTTAAACCATATGGAATGAGCCAGGATCCATATCTATGGTTTAACGGTATCTAGAACAAAGGGATGATGATAAAAGCAAGAAATAAACTAACCGTTATAAGATGAGATTGTTCCTAAAACTTTATCTCAAGTATTTCTAATCTAAAGGTAATTGTGTGTGTTTGCTAGACGTTGCCAATTATCAGTATATCTGCAGCCTGCTACTCCGACTCCTAAGTGGGACCTGTTGGAATATGTTAGTCTTGGGAATATGTAGTCAGATTCGTACGTTATATGTGAGAATACGTGATCCTATTGGGGCACAGAACAGCATTAAACACGAAGAGTATGTTTTACTTCGCGAAATATATTTAAATAATCGTTATTTACCGTTACTTGTATAACTAGTGTAACGAATATTTAAATAATAAACTCGAAGGACTAAAACGAACAAAACCCAAACCCTAGGGGGGCCATTGTTTGGCCGAACTCCCTAAGGTTCTAGAAAGGGGTGATTGGTTCGGTTATAGAGCAAGAGGGGGAAAGGAAACTATGTTTCCTTGTTGGACAAGAATTGGGGTAGGGCTTGTGCCTATATAAACACAACCCCTATACTTCATTTTTCATTCATTCACAACAATCAAATCCCTAAAACCCCAAGAGTTTTGGTTCTCCCTTCTCTCCCTGTATTCGATCGAATATAATCCCTTACGGGATTTTCAGTTCTTCTCCCTCTCCATCGAATTTGATCCAAAGCCCTCAAGGATTTTTGATTTCTCTTGTTCTCCTTCTTTGGCGATTCAAGGTTCTCACTTGGTGCTCGATTGGTGTTCTCCTAGCTCCTTGTAACGACAAACCCTAACGGATTTCTTGTTATTTGGTTCTAGGTTTTTCGGTTCGGTTTAAAACCCTAACCAAATTAGGGTTTATTCGGTTTACTTGGTTTTCGGTTCTAGCTCAAGTGGTGCGTTTGGGAATCGATTTAACACGTGGTGTTTAGTTCATGAAGGTAGACTAGCAATCGACTCATACTTGGTTGACGTGTTTATGTGAGCAACCGTAGAGGCAGTAATTTAACTGCTTTACTTGTTTTCAGGATCTAAAGCTTAAAGGTTAGTTTACTTCCCTTTTATTATGTATTAATCTTTGTGCTAAAACTAGATCCATTATGCTGCGTACTCGTAGCTAACTTGGTTACCTAGTTTGTTAAATCCCAACATAATGCTTATTGGAATTTATGATAACAAAATTTTCAAATTCAACCCCATGCAATAAGCTTATATAAATTTTAAAACGACAAATATATTAACATATTTGCACATGTAACATGTTATTATGATGCAAGTCTTTCTAATGTTGAAATACAAGATTCTAAATTTACTACTATGGTTCATCAATTGGTTGCAAAGAACATATATATGCTAATGTATATGTTATATATATTCGATATATGACATTCGTCATGATCAACCATCCGGACACGTTACCTTATTCCAACCATTACAACTCCAGTATTTCACTGAAAAAAGATCATGTTAAATTTATTTGCTTATACCTTCCGCTTTGTTTGAAGAGTTTCGTACCAGCTTGAGCGTTCAGTGGCATTCTGCTCAAACTGCGTGAGAGTGTTAGTCGACATATTTGTGTATTAAGATCAAGTCCGCTCCTAAAATAACCTTTGCACTCTATATATTGTACCAAACTCTTTATGATAATTCATTCAGCAATGCACTCTAATAGTTCGTTCCCCATATGTATGTCACGTTGTCTATTTTTATTAGATTTACCTATATACTAAAAGTCATGAAACAGTACCGGTGCCACAGTGCTAAATATGGTGGGCTAATTTTGGCCCATCTTTTCTGTCCATTTACCCATCGCCCATGAGCATTATTTCTACTTCATAACACCGGTCTCCCCACCTTCATCCCCATTCCCCGATTCTTCCAGAAAAATCTTGACGAAACTCACAGTGATTCATCCATCTTACAGAGAGGCGCGGTAATCAATCTGTGTGGTTAACAATATGGTTTCAATTCAAGGTAACTATGTTTTATCAATTTTTAGTTTCATATGATAAAGTGTATTTAGGTTTTAATTTATGTTATGATTACTATTTTCTATAAGGATATATAAAAGGTATATTTGTTATTGTGTTTTTTAGTTCGTGTCGCTTTTCATGTTTACCTCTTTCCGATCGTTATTCTCGATGTGCTCTTCTTCATGGAAACATCAGTAAGCTTATTAGGGTTGTATTTTGGTGTATGCTTTTCGTACGCAAGTACCCTTTCAGGTTTTATAAAGTTATATGGTCGTTTGTGTTTTTCGATATGCTCCATGGTATATGGGTTAATTGAAGTGATGTTGGAGTATAGTTATTGTGATTATAATTAAGTCACTTTTATTAGTTACTTTTTTTGCCACTGAACATGATGATATTGGGGTCTTAAGGTGGACAACAACTCTAAGTTACCAGAGGGTTAAAGGCTTTTCATTCAGGTTGTGGTTATTTAAGGTTATTTGCTTTTGTTGGTTTTTAACTTCACTGGCTTTATATACAAGTACTGATTCACATGTGGCTATCTGTCATTTGGGCACTTTGACTCAATTGTAACATTGTTATTGTTCGGCATTTTTTTACCGGTATCGGATATGATTGTTGTTAGATATGGTTGTTGGTGTACACTTGAACGTGGTGAAAAGTTATAAGGCTTGATTCTTCGCGCATTGGCAGGGTAAACCATCGGGTTTGCAACCGTGCCGGATGTATCGCCTTATTTGAATTTTCAATCTGTTTACTATGGAGCATGTCAGAAATGCCAAAAGCCGGCTTCTTTTTTGTTTGGGCTTACTTCGGCCCGTTTCGTCGTATTGTATCATTTAGTCTGCGTGGCTTTTTTCAAAGGAAAGGTGTGTATATCTAAATCACAAGTTTGATTCTCCGCACATTGGGATAGTAAACCGTTGGGTTTGCAACCATGTCAGATGTATCGCACAAGCATTTTGGCAGACCAAATTTCGCAGTTTGCAGCCATTGCAAATGTGTTCCATCGTTCAACTTTGATTGTCGTTGCACTTATTTCAGGTTGTGCCAAATTTGAAGCACGTATGGCTATTATGGGTAAGTATCTTACTGCGCACACGCCTTTTTCCCGCTTGAATCGACTAGACTATATGCTAACTTACTGTTTTTATTGGCTGCAGGCGATGATGATATTCCAATAGTTGTGAGTTTCTTATTGATGGGGACGTGTCAAGTCAGCATTTGCCTTGCCCACGACACAGGTTCTTGCAGCCAAGGTATGCCGACCGCCCTTTCATTTGGAACCGTACTTTTATGTCTGAGCCTTTGTCACTGTCACACGCGCTTACATATAGAAAATTGTTTCCAATTCAACATACATGAGACTGAAAACACCCTTATGGTGTGGTCAGATACTGTCGTATTCATTTATAAATATAACCCAATAGGGGGTTTGTCTCATTCATATGGTGGCCAGGGAAATTCAACTATTGTGGGAAGTGTGGGACACATGGAAGTGTTGGATTGTCATCAAAACGCCGTCGAGAAGAATAGAGAAACTCTAAGTCACCAAAAGGCACTTAACGCTGAACAAGAAAGAGATGTGGAACGTGTTCGTCAACGAGATGAACTTCTATCAAAGGTTTGATTGGAAGCTACATCTTTTTATTATTTGATGAAATTGGACATAAAATATCATTTTTATTATTTTTATGACATCACAGGTAGAATCTATGAAGAAGAAATTGCCATAGTTAAAATATGATATGAAGAAGTCCGAGTATCTCAAGGTTAAAGATCAAGAGAAAGAAGCGAAGCAAAAAATGGAGGGAGCAGCGAAGACGTTGAATGATATTAGAGAACCTATCGAGTATGTTTAATTTTCTTTGTATATTTTGATAAGTTAGTCTATCTAATGTAGTATGCGTTTAATTCTAATGTAACAATCTGTCTTTAGTAAGCAGAAGAAAGAAAAGAAAGATCATGATATCAAATGCAACAAGTTGAGAGACCTTTTAGATAATATTGACACATCACGGAAGCAAATGTTGGATAAAGATAACCAGCTGGTACAGTGTTTCTGTTGTTTTTGTTTACATGTTCTGAAGAAATAGTTTATATCATAACTTTTTCTTTCTTATAATGGTTTTATACTTTTAGGGTGCCAAAGTGAAAAGTAAATATAAGGACATGGAGGAATTGGAGAAGCAAGAACAATCAAGGCAGGCGAGAATCTCAAAAGCCGAAAAAGATTTAGCAGACGCTGAGTTGGAATTGCATAATCTTCCTCGCTATGAACCCCCTAAAGAAAAAATTGTAATTTACACTTCTTTTTGTTTCTTTTTTGGCAGTTCTTGATAAACTCTTGAATTTATAAATGCATGATGTCTTTTAATTTTGCAGGAAAAATTAACCACTGAAATATTGGATTTGGAACAATCTGCTAAACAGAAAAGATATCAAACGAAAGACAAAGAGAAGCTTTTAGATCGAAATAGAGTATCAGTAAGGCAAGCTGCAGAAAGGTTGAAAGAGATGGATAGTATTAAAAATAAACGCTTCAACGCTTTATGAAAGTCAGGAGCCCATACAATAAATGATGCTTATTGTACAAGCCTATAGACATAAATTTAAGGAGATGTATGGTCCTGTGCTATGCGAGGTGCTTTACTTACATATAACCACTGTATTGTTACAAGTACTAATAATATTATGTTTAATCTGTTTTAACAATGCTTCAGGTCAACATATCAAATGCGCAACATGCAACCTACTTAGAGAAACAGATTTCGTATTACATGTGGAAGGTATTTCTGCCAAAAATTATCTGTTTCACAATTGTTTTATTGCTAATTAATTATTCAATTTTTTTACTCTATTCAGGCTTTCATAACTCAAGATTTTGCTGAGCGTGACTACTTGCAGTTATAAATCATTTGGCTAATGTGCATCGTACGTACACACATGTAATTTCAATTCTTAATATTCTAAATTAGCTGCTAATATTAAGCTAGCCCTCGCAACAACGTGCAGGCAGTATGCCCCCTCGTAATATACTAAAAACCATCACGCTATGCGACAAAACTTGCCTCTTAGTATATGTATCCCAAAGAGCCCAATAAGAATGGTCTGATAATGTGGTTTGATAACATTAGAGGCGATAGTCCATGATTCATTTTCATAAAATCTGATGCTCTATGAACAAACTACAAAGCACGTGATTTCCCTACAAATGCTTACCACAAAAGCTTACATGATGTACATGCATGAAAATAACACTTGAACTATTTATATACGAAGTAATAAAATTAAACAACTTAGCAATAACTCTTATTGGTGATTTTAGAGATTATAACCAAAAAGATTTAGTTTTATATTGATGGTCAATGCCACCTCTACTTTTTAACATGAAAATTTTTCCAGCTACACGAAAAATAAATTCATTGGGCTTCATTTAATATACTCTAAAGATGAAAAAAGGCGTAACATTTCTAAAGCAAACACAATTATCTAAATACAAATAATAAATACAGCCTCATAACAGAATGTCAAACATAAAACACGAAAATGGCCAAATTCTTGAATAAGAAAATCGCACTTTAAAAAAATACACGCCGTAGAAAAAAAGTTACCCGTCGCAACGCGCAGGTCAATTCTACCTCGGGGTGGGACGATTATTGTCTCAAAGCGTTAAAATTGAACCGTCCAGAAATGCAAGATGCTCGTCAGGCCCGTATGTGATAAAAGTTATCGGCCATATATGTTTAATTATTGTGAATTATTGTACTTACGAGTCAATGTAACAAAAACTAATAATGGCACGGAATATTCCTTGGCATATGCCATGGTTTATTCCTTTATGCTAAAGCATATGCTATATGCCAAAAGCATATTCCTCCTTGTTTAGCCTATAAAAGGCATTTGTAATCCATTATATTAATTATCCATCGACCTACCAAAAAACCTCTCATCACCACCACCATTGTAAAATATTTAAGCTTTCGCAGTTTAATAAAAGGTGTGTTTAAATACTTGTACTTTAAAGTTTTAGTTTTTGAGCTTTAATACAAGATGAAAATTCATGGAATCGTAATTTTTATCGTTAGTTACACACTTTTTACCCAACCCTGCTTATTAAAACTACCACTTGGGCCTGATGTCATCATTTTCTTAATTGTGTAGCCCATTTGATTCTACATTTTCTGAGTCCACTACACGCCCACAACCATCCGATTCATACTCATGTGTGCTTTCAATTTTAGCAGCATTCATAACATCATTACAATATTGGGTTTCAGTATTCTAATAAAACCTAGCACCGCCACCTCAACAAACCACCAACAACCATCTCAACAAATACCTCTCTCAATTCATAACCACCTCTCCCAAATATATCGACCTCATTTAGGGATTTCCATGTCTTCGAGCCCATTTCACTCCCAAATAGAGGAATACAAACCTTCACCCTCCTTAAGATCCTTAAGAATGTGGTTGGCGGCATGAAGCATCTGAAAGTTTCTTATATCAACAATTACTTCAACAAACCACCTCTCCCAATTCATAACCACCTCTCCCAAATATACAATGTCGGGCACCAGTACCACCAAGAAAACTGGAAAAAAAACCAAAGTTCTATCATTCAATTGATTATACTATCCATGAAATTCTTAAGTTAGGAATTTTTAAATTCGACAATGAAATGGGGCAATTCCAGCCCCATTTCACTGTCGAATTTAAAAATTCCTAACTTAAGAATTTCATGGATAGTATAATCAATTGAATGATAGAACTTTGGTTTTTTTTGTTTTCTTAATGGTACTGGTGCCTGACATTGTATATTTGGGAGAGGTGGTTATGAATTGAGAGAGGTGGTTTGTTGAAGTAATTGTTGATATAAACAGAAACTTTCAGATGCTTCACGCTGCCAACCGCATTCTTAAGGATCTTAAGAAGGGTGAAGGTTTGTATTCCTCTATTTGGGAGTGAAATGGGGCTGGAAGACATGGAAATCCCTGGATGAGGTCGAGATGTGGGTGAAGGAAAAAAAGAAATTATTTTCAAAGAATTTAAAAGATTTCTTTAGCAATTTATCACAACAAAAAGTTACACGTGTAGTTGTTGCTGGAAATAGAAACTTTATGCTTAGCTTTGCCAACCTCATTCTCAAGGAGGTTTAAGGTCCGTACTCTCTTCGTTCTCGTTCCAACAACACCTTCCTCCCCTCACTAATCTCGGGCTTTTACAGATACAAATTATGAAAGTCCTTTATCAAGTTGAGCTGGGCACATCTATAAAGTTTTTTTATCCGCGGTCGCCAACGTAGAGAAAAACAAACCTTTACTCCCCTTGAGAATGAGGTTGGCAATGCTAAGCATCTAAAAGTTTCTATTTCTATTAACAACTACAACAAGTGTAACTTTTTGTTGTGGTAAATTGCTAAAAAAAATCTTTTAAATCTTTTGAAAATAATTTCTCTTTTTCCTTTACCCACATCTTGACCTCATCCACCATGTCTTCCAGCCCATTTCACTCCCAAATTTAACAATGTAGACAAGATGAATTACTCTTCCAACACCATATGTTGGAATTGATCCCAAAATCCTATTAGCATTTGAGGTAAAATAAATTGGTCAGCAAAGTCTTTAGATTCTCAGATATAACTCGTTGTATTTAAATCTGCAAGTGAAATTTAGGTTGACTCGCAAGTCTGTAGATTCATAGATATAGTACGTAACGCTTAGTATATAAATCTTAACATTCTAGATGTTCTCTTGCTTATCTCATTGTTTTTTAATATTTTATTAGAGCATAGATGTATGGTGGTAGGTCATTTGAATATTTATCGGTCATTATAGGGTGGTACTATATAGCATATCTGCAGCATTCGACAGAATATTGGCGGCAACTAATATCCAAATGGTTGAATATACTAAAAGAAATAGGGGATGTTTGTTAAAGACAAATGGTTTATACAATACTGATCATTATGCTTGAACCTGAATTGTTTACGTGGTATGGTTTTGCTGCAATATGTACCATAGTGGCAATCAAAGAAGGTTGTCATGTGTTGCAATTCATGTTACCATGGTTATATCAAAGATTTGTTATTGCGCACACATGTGACTGAAACATTCTTGGTGAATATGCTGTTACGGTAGTTGTCTAAATTAAATTATACGATGAAAATATTACTTTTGTCATTGTTAGTACATAGCATTGAGATGACTGTGCTTCGTACAATTTGATTATTTTCTACATCCGTTTGCTTCTTAAAGTATTTATATTCTCTTTAAAGAAGAGGCTTTGTGGTTTAGTTTACTAAGAATTTTGAACTTAACATCCCAAGTTTTAAGGAAGTTGAGCGTATTCAAAATCAAAAAGGAAGTTTATACAACTAGTAACAAAATATAAAACAAACTTGCTGGTTGATGGGGTGTTTGGATTTTCCTTAAACCTATGCAACTTGTCACAGTAATCAGTTTTTGAGTGTTTGAACAAACAATTTATGCTTCTGATTGTTTAGAGCCTAAAAGATCAGTTTCGGATAATCGGTTTCATTTCAGCAGCAACAAAGCTGATTATCAGAAGATAGAATATAGTATGCAGTTCTCTCGGTCTGATTTCAAATATCGTTCAAGGACCGAGATTTGATATATCGGTTATCGCGGTGAGATATCGGTTTTTATATTATCTAGAATATTAAATATATATATTAAAATCATAAAAGATTAAACATAAAACATAGCATAAAAATGTCAAACGTAATTGTTTTAAGTAGGTTTTAAAAAGAAGTGGGCTGCCAAAACACTATGTGGGCTGCCAGAAAAAAGTCAAAAAAGTCAAAAAAAAGGTCAAAAACGAGAATTTCTTTATCAAAACGAGATCCGATATCAAAATCTTGGCAAAATCTCGTCCTATATCGCCGATAATATCGGTTCTGATATTTAGCACCGAGATTTAGAGCCGAGATTTTTTCTAGCTCCGAGATCCGAGATATCGCCGAGATTAACTGCATAGGTTACTATCCCTAATTTTAACCTAATGGTTGACATCTACTCTAATATCATAATCATGACTCACTTTTCTGAGTTTCTCATAGGGTGTCGTTTTGGTCATCTAATGTATTGTTAAAACTCATGAACCTAACTCTAACACTGTTAGTACAATTTGTGTTATGGGTTTGAATTGAATCTGGATCACTTGTTGGGCCGGGCCAGCAAGCTATAAGTGGGTTGGATCTTGTACTAAATCAAGTGATTTGGATGGTTTCCTGCATAAATAAAGATAAACCATTAGTCTTACCGTGGGGACGGACCCTACGATTAGACTCCGGCGTAAGAGTAAGAGATCATATTGTCAAAAGTATGTGTGTCAGAGCAAGATAGTAATGTGTACCTTTTTGGAATGTATAATGACTCCTATTTATAGGTGAGTGGTACTAGGGTTTCCCAGTATTTCGCGCATGATCTGTTAGTGGCCAGAGTGGGACACTTGCCGGGCAAGGATCTATGATAATCGTGATTGCCGCAGCGAACTAACTTCCGCGGACGTTAGTTAGTCCGCTGAGTAGCCTTGCGGAAGCGGTCTAAGGATAGTTCGCGTCCGTCTTAATACCTACGGACCGGTGCCAGTGTAGTACTTGGGCTTAGTTCCGGTCCATTATACTTGTTTCTTATTTAATTGGGCCAAAGCCTTATCTTAATAGTTTGTGCTTGGCCTAAAGTCATGTTGGACTTCCTATACGCCATCAAGTCCCCCCAGTCTAGTATGCTTATTGCATGCGGCTTTGTGATGTGTGCGGTTAGTATTGCTGGACTCAATCTGTCCTTGCTTCCATGACCTTGTAATTTACTCCGCGACCGTTCTTTACCTGGTTAGGTAGGGTTAATATGACGTGTATGCACCTTGTCCTTTTGTTTCCTTCTTGATTTGACTTGTAGTTAGTTGCCTTTCTGTCATCACTATCTTTTACTTTCAATCTTGAGCGTTGGTTCGGGAATCGTGGCCACGTGGGTACATCTAGAGGGACCTTAAATTTACTACAACAAGAGTATAAATACTCGGTGTAGCTTTCACTGTTTCATTTTTCATCTTCTCCAACTAAAATCGCCATTGTTAAAAAAATCTTGAGGCTTTTTCAATCTGCATCTTTTGTGCCTTTACTTCGAAGAACTTTTGGGCTTTCAGGTTAGGCCCGAATCTTTGCTTTCTTTTTATTATGGGCAGTATTACGGATATAAAGTCTGCTCTTACTCAAAGGGCTCTACAAATTTTTTGTGAAACATACCATATTCCTGATGAAGTTCATCCACAGTTACCTAACCCTAATCAAACGATTCATGAAATGCCTACCGGCAAGATAGGTGTATATACTAGATTCTTTGAGTATGCCAATTTTCGATTACCACTTTCCACCTTTCTTGTTGACGTGCTCAGATATTATCATATTCATATATCCCAACTATCCGTTATTGGTGCGGCTAAAGTATCTCATTTTGAGGTTCTTTGCCGTGTTCATGGCTTCGAGCCAACGGTTGGGTTGTTCCGTTGTTTTTACGTGAATTCTAAAAACAAGGGGTGGATGTCGTTTAGTAAACGTCCAGGGAATGACGCCGTTTGTTACACCAAACCCTTAGATTCCTTAAAGAACTGGAATGATCGTTTCTTCTGGGTTGATTCTTTTGCTTGTCCTGCCTCCTTTCCATGGAGTACCAGCAAAGGCGTGCCGAAAGACCCTTTCCCTAAATCTTCCGAATTTAATGCGGAACATTACGCTATCCTTGTTGCACATCCTGCTCCATTTCATAAATATCCGGAACCATTTCTTTGTTTAGTGGGAATCAGCCGCTATTATACCTTGGATGTGGACATTACCCTAAGTTCCATCGTGGTGTATGAGGGTGGTGTTTTTATTATATGTCCTATTCTTTTCCTTTGCTGACTATGTTTTTCTAACCATCAAATGTTTTTTTGTAGAAATGGATCTGCTCTCTTTTATTTGGACCGCTGACCCTATGAAGGTGAGGGTTGGTGAGAGACAGCGTACGGATGGTGAACCCCGTCTTTTGGAGACCACCGTAGGGCGCGTTGTTCCGCTCCTACCGGTTGCACCCGCTCGTACCTCTGGTGAATTAGAGGCTAGCGTTGAGAAACTTTTTGGTCGAGGGGGATGGTAGTAGAGACAGGTGGAGCAGGGTGACTCCGCTGTGGTGGGCAAGGTGTTATATCAGCCAGTTTTATTGCGGCCGCTGACAAAACAACAAAGCCATGTTGAAGGATGTGGCTCCGTTATAACCAATGCGTCGAAAGAAAAGGAAGATTGTTTCTGTTGATGCTAGCGGACCCTCTCATCCTCTTAAGAAATTAAGAGAGGATTATGGAGACCCTAGTGGGCCTTCTGTAGCTGGCAAACCTAGGTCCGCGGTTCATAGGTTGCTTGCTGGGGCCGTATTGAATGTTGAGGTTAGGGGTGAGCCCATTCCGACCTTACCCTTTGTTACTTCCTCCGTGTCTGCTACACCGGAGAGTGAAAACGAAAATCCTGCTGATTCCATGATTGGTCCTAACCTCTGAACCATTAGTGCTCCGCAAAGGTTCGTTATCTCTTCAGACTCTTCCCATCATTCTAGTGCTAATATTGTGGAAGCTGAAGTCGACTCTATTGTCAGGTCTTCTGCTCTAATTATTGCGACTGTCGTGACTGCGACGGTTGATGCTGCTGCAACAACTAAGGAGACACCTGTTAGACCTTCTTTGTTTAGTGTTGGTTCATCCTCGGTTGGCGGGACTGACCCTACTCCCGGTGGCTTCTCAGATGTTTCTGGTAGTGATTTTCTCATTGGTGGTATCCGCACCGTTGTTGAGCCCGATTTTGATCTCCAAAAGGTTTATGTTCCACAGTGGAGCGTTACTAACGGATCTCGTCTCGACGACGGTCGCGTTTGTCATGAAATGTTAGACAAAATTTCCCCTCCAAAGTTTTTTGCATCTATTCGTGGAATAGAGCACGATCAGCTTTTTACCGAATTCAATGTTGGAGCTGCCCGCCAAGTTTCTTTGAGTGCTAAAGTGAGAATGCGTGCTGAATATAACATCAAAGAGAAAAGGAAATTGCGAGCTGTTGTTGAGGAGAAGGATATACTGTTAAAGGCTAAGGGTGAAGAAGTTGACAGTCTGAAAGCGCAGTTGCTTGTGAAGGAAGTGCCACGGAGGCCATCTGTCTCCGTGCTGAAGCCTCTAAATTTAAAGCTGTTAAGAAATCTCTCCGTGATGAGGTGGAGTATTTGAAGGAGCGCAATATTACTCTTGAGAAGGAGAAAAGTATGTTGGATGTGAGAGTATCAGATCTTGCTGCTACGGTAAAAGTCAGGGAGCAGGAGGCTGCTGATTCGGATGCTATGGTCACGGCTGTTAAATTATAGAATGATAAGCTTGTTGATCAGGTATACTTATTAGAACTTGTGTGTCTTATACATTTTTCCTATTTTATTTTGTTTTTATATTCTTGGCTGCTTGCAGGTGCATGCTCTGGAAGTTACATGCTCTAGTCTCCGCAACCAAATTCCGACATATGAGCGTCTGAAGGAACAATTTGAGGAGTTTCAGGATGTCCAGATGCGTATGGTTGGTGATAAGTTGGCCAAGCTAGAGGTTGATATGTCAGAGATGACTTTGCATTTTGAAGAGAAATTCTACCCTCACTTGCTCATGACTATTACCGGGCAGAGATGGCTATTGACTCACGGTCTCAAGATTTTTCTTACTAAGTGTTTGAATTCTTCTGACTATCTTTCGGCTTTAGGAGTGGCCATCAGTCGAGCTATTGAGAAAGGGATGCAAGATGGCCTTGCGGCTGGTATCGAGCATGGGGCTCACGGTAGAAGTTTGGAGGACCTTGTCGCTTATAATCCTTCTGCGGAAGAGGATTATAATGCCGCTTTGCAAGAGCTCCATTCAGTGGACTTTTCCTTACTTGCCGAACTAAAATCTCACAAAGATGCAAGTGTTGAAACTATTATGAACCTACTTCGCTTGGAAAGCCCGCTTGTTGATGCTCCTAGGATGAGTGACCTACAGCCTAACGTGGACCAACTTATGGTTCCTATTCACCGGTCAGAAGATCAAGCGGTCCTTGGTTCAACTTCTCTTTTATTTGCTCTAAGTGTCTCTCGTGACAGAGTTGAGCGGATCAGGAAAAATATTTCTGAGCATCGGTCTGCACTTATTGGTGTTTATGTTCCTCTAGTTGAGCCTTTGTCCATTACTGCTTTGGAAAGTGCCGCAGGCACTTCTGGTACTGTTCCTGATACTACCACTGCTCTATCTGTGACTTTTGCTTCAACCAGCACCATTCCGCCTATATCAACAGATGATTACGAAATTATGCATACGGATGGCTAAGAGGGTACTGATGCGGATGGGCAAACAAGCACAAGTGCAGACGCGAACCCCTTTCCTAGCATTGATAACGCGTAGTTGAATGTTCCGGAATGATCCTTCTTTTTACTCAAGTTGTTTTTCTAGGGTAATTTACCGTGACTGCGTATGGTCTTTTTGTTATGGCTGTTTTGTATGTCTACAAATTCATAACAGTTTGTGTCCGTTATGTTCCGCGGTCATGTGTGACATTTTTGAGTGCAGTGAAATGTACTTGCACAATTTGGATACTTTAACTCCTTAGCTAAAGTTTTTGTTACAGTATTATGGTGACATGTAATCTTGCTTGAATATTTGTGGGTTATTCTCCCTTTATTGCTATCTTTTAATATCACTGTTTTGCACTTGTGATGATAGACTTAGTGAAGCGTTCATGGAACACTTTTAGTATTAGGCTTGCAATGCCTCTTACATACTTGAGTGAATTGTCAGGTTACTCATCCTTTTGTTATACGGACCAACATTAATTGGGGCGTGCCCTATTGCGTGCGCGTCTTAATCACGAATATAATAATTTCGTAAAGTAAATACCAGGAATTTAAAATAAAAGTTGTGAAGGTAGCTAGGCTTCACTTTTTTTATTAAAGTTTCAAAGGAAAACATTACGATGCATGATTGAGATAGTTTGGAATGCATTACCCCCACTGTGGAGTCCGCATGGGTGGATTGCTTACATTTTGTGCACGTAACACTTCTTAAGGTTGCTGACGTTCCAGGTCCGTGGAAGCTGGTTTCCATCCCGGTCTCTTAACTTGTATGCACCCTTTCACAGTGCTTTTGTTACCTCATACGGTCCTTCCCACTTGGGACCTAATTTTCCTGAATCTTCCGCACGGCTTGCCTCGTTGTTGCGGTACACTAAGTATCCTGGTTTAAAACTTACACTTCAGACTTTAGAGTTGTAGTACCTTTCCATCTTTGCTTTGCTTTTTGCTTCTCGTATCGCTGCATGTTCTCTTCTTTCTTCCAGTAGGTCAAGGTTGATTTACAGAGCTTCCTTATTTTTTTCTAAGTTTATTTCCGCTATCCTTAGTGTAGGCATGCCGATCTCTGCCAGGATGATAGCTTCTGTTCTGTATGTTAACGAGAACGGGGTATCTCCGTTGCTGGATTTTATCATTGTGCGGTGTGCCCATAGGACACGAGGAAGTTCTTCCATCCAGTTTTTGCTCCTTTCGTCCAATCTAGCCTTTATTCCTTCCCCAATACTGCGGTTTGTCCTTTCCACTAGGCCATTAGTTTGCGGGTGCTTAACATAAGCAAAATGTTAGCGGATGCATAGTTTCTCGCACCAATCATTGAATGGATTATCTTGGAACTGCTTTCCGTTATCTGAGACGATTTCCCCTGGGAGTCCAAATCTTTAAACAATGTTATCCCACATGAATTTTTTTATTTGGATTCCAGTAATGGTTGCAACCGGCTTGGCTTCGATCCACTTTGTGAAGTAGTCGATAACTACTATCAAGAATTTGACCTTTCTGGGTCCTTTCGAAAAAGGTCCGGCGATGTCAATACCCCACTTGTAGAATGGCCATGGAGATGTGATTGGGCTTAACCTTTGTTGAGGGTTCCTTGGGACAGGCTTGTGAACTTGGCAGTCTTGACATGCTTGAATTAACTTTCTTGCGTCCTTGTGCATGGTTGGCCAGTAATAACCAATCTGCAAGGCCTTTGCCACGACGGATCGTGTGCATGTTGCATGATCCCTCATGTATCTCTCTTAGAACATAGTTGGCTTGAAGTGGTCCCACGCAGTGTAGCCATGGTCCGAGGAAAGATTTTTTGTAAAGTATCCCATTTATTATGGAGAACCGCCATGACTTGTGTTTCACTGCTCTTGCTTTTTTCCCTTTCGCTGAAAGTGTTCCGTCCGAGAGGTATTTAAAAATGGGGGTCATCCACGTATCTCCTTCCTCTTCCACTACTGCCAAAACTTCCGCTGCATTTATGGATTTTTCCTTCAGTTCCTCCATCGGCACTTGCTTACTCAAATGTGCAAAACTTGTTGATGCTATCTTACTTAGCGCATCTACTTTCTTGTTTTCACTTCTCGGAACCTGTTTTATTGAGAACGCTTTGAAGCTACTATTGAGCGTTTTTACTTTCTCCATGTATCGAATCATGTCAGTTTCTTTCGCAACATACGTTCCGTTCACTTGATTGGCCACCAATCGTGAGTCAACATTTTCCTGGAGGTTTTCTACACCCATTTGCTCTGCTATCTTTAATCCAGCGGTCAAAGCTTCATATTATGCTTCGTTATTTGTTGCATCAAACCTGAACCTTAGAGCATAGGTGAACTCCATCCCTTCTGGATTGGTGAGTATCGGTCCTGCCCCGAAGCCATCTGCACAGGAGGATTCGTCCGTTAACAGTGTCCATGGGTTTGGGTGTTCTTCCTCGTCCTCCATGAGCGTATCTTCTAAGTTGTCCTCTGGACGTTCCACTATAAAGTCCGCCAGTATTTGTCCTTTGACCGATGTTCTTGGCCGATACTAGATGTCATGTTCTTCTAGCTCAAAGCTCTACTTGAGCAGTCTTCCCGTAACCTCTGGGTTTGATAACATCTGCTTTATTGGCTGATCTATTATTACAATGATTGTATGTGCATGGAAGTATCTTTTTAGTCGCTTGTTAACACTTACTAGAGCGAGTAGTAGCTTTTCCATTGGAGTGTAATTGATTTCCGGACCTCGCAGTGCTCGGCTAACGAAATAAATGGGTATTTGCTTCCCGTCCCTCTCCGTCATCAGGACGACACTGATGGCCTCTTTTGTTGCTGCCAAGTAGATGATTAATTCTTCTTTCTCTTGTGGCGCGGCCATCATATGCAATTATGCTATCAACTTTTTCATTTGCTGGAAGGCCGTTTCTGCTTCCGTAGTCCATTGGAAGTCACTTTTCTTAGTGCACTTTTTTAGAGTTTTGAAGAAGGGTAGTGACCTTTCGGCCGATTTAGATAAAAACCTGTTGAGACTTGCCAATTTTCCGTTTAGTCTTTGCACGTCCTTTAAACACTTTGGAGATGGCAAACTGAGGACTGCTTCTACTTTATCCGGACACACCATTAATCCGTCGGAGTTTACTTTGTAACCTAGAAATACGCCTTCTTTCATCCCGAAGGTGCATTTTTTTGGGTTTAACTTCATGTTTATCTTTCTGAGGGTTCTGAATGTCTCTTCCACGTCCCGAATTACTTCTTGTTCCGTGCAGCTTTTGATAACTAAGTCATCCACATATGCTTCCAAGTTCCGACCGATTTGCTTTTGGAAGGCTTTATCCACCAGACGTTGATAGGTTGCGCCAGCATTTTTCAATCCAAACGGTATTTTCGAGTAGCAGAATATTCCTTGGCTTGTGATAAACGCTGTATTTTCCTCGTCTTCCTTTGCCATTTTATTTGATGGTATCCCTTGTATGCGTCCAGAAAGCATTTGAAAGGGTATCCGCAGAGGGATTCCACCTTCCAGTCTATTTCTGGTAGCGGATAACCGTCTTTTGGACATGCTTTATTCAAGTCTTTGAAATCCACACACATTCTCCAGCTGTTGTCATGTTTTTTCACCATTACTGGGTTTGACAGCCAACTATGATAGTAGACTTCTTTCATGATACCGGCATTTACTAGCTTTTCCACCTCTTCACATATTGCCTTGTTTCTCTCGGATGCTTGCCCCCTTTTCTTTTGTCTAACGGGAAAACATCCCTCATGGACATTCAGCCTGTGTTTCGCTATGTGACGCGGAACCCCAGTCATATCTGCTGGTTTCCAAGCGAAGATATCCAAGTTTTGCCTTAGTAAACCGCACAGCTTCTTTCGGCCTTCTTCAGTTAAGGTAGAACCTATTGCTATAGTTTGTTCAGGATATTCTGGATGAATTGCTACTTGAATCTTTTCTTCTGTGCCCTGGTCAACCACATGCTGCTGCGTTCTGGGCCCTAAGATTATTGCACACTCCAGCGGTATGATCCTGCTACTCTGCAGTGTTACCGTTCCACCTGTCATTGGGAACTTCAACATTTTGTGGGTTGTGGACGAGATTGCTTTGATTCTCCTTACACCTGGCCTTCCTATTATTCCGTTGTACGGAGAATGCGATCTTACAACCATGAAGCTCATCCCTGTGAAAGTTGAGTGTTCCTCATCGCCTATTTTTACGAGTAGCGATACTTGCCCCAGCGGCCATATTATTTCTTCACTAAACCCGACCAAGTATGTGGTTGCGGGAACTATTTGGTTTCTGATTTCCGAACGGAGTTGGTTGAAACAGTGTTCATACAGAATTTCTGAAGAGGCGCCCCTGTCCACGTACATGCGGTGGACAAGGCGTCCTCCTACCTCAGTTTTAATAACCATGGGCCCTTCCATTCCATCTCCTTCCCCTAAGGGTGGGAACGAGATCATTGTCTTCAGAGAGAATGTTTGGGTGATCCTTTGTTTGGCTATCTTCCGTCCCGCCTGTACCATCAGGATTGCTAGTGGCTTGTCCTTTCCTGCGGCTTCTCCCTTCTTTGCCACCTTTGCTTGGTCTTTCCCATTGTTTTGCTTCAACTCTTTAATCAAATGCGACAACTTTCCTGCCTTAAGCATTTCCTCGATTTGCCTTTTTAGGTGCATGCACTCATCTGTGGTATGCCCTACCTCTCCGTGGAATTCACAGAATTTGCTAGCATTCCTTTTTTTCACCGCTGTTGTCATTGGAGAAGGAGGTTTGAACTTTCCTTTGTCTAGAGCCAGGATCTTTTTTGGTGTTTTCGTGAGGAGGGCAAATCTGTCTTGCCTTTTTTCAGCCTTTGTTGATTCTTAAAGCCTCCTTTCTTAAAATTTTGTCTGTGTCTGGCATCTTACTTCTTCCATGGCAGAAATGTCTTCTTCCGTTCCTGGTTGCCAGTTGCCACTTCTCCTCTAAGGAAGGCTGTGGTTATCTTCCATATTTCATCTACGGATTTTGGGATCTTGTCGTGCAAACGCTTAATCAGCTCAGGGTTCATGATTCCATGCATGAATCCTGATATTCTCATGACTTTCGGTGCCCCTTTAACATCCCTACTCTCAATCTTGAACCTCCGTACAAAATCTTTCGTAGACTCCCCTTCCCTCTGCTTTATGTGATGGATTTCGACGGGGTCTTTGATGCACTTCTTTTGCTGGAGGTAATTTGCCAAAAATGCTTCTTTCAGGTCGTCATAACTATCTATGGACTCCGGAAGAAGATCATCAAACCAAACCCTTGCATTTTCGGTGAGTGTGGAATTGAACATGTGACACCACGTTGGCGTCGCCCACCGTTCTACCTTGGCGGCTGCTTGAAAAATCTTAAGATGATCTTCCGGATCTTCACTTCCGTCATACGTTTTGACATGACTAGGCATACGAATCCTCTTTGGTAGATCGAAATAGCAGATGCGAGGCATGAACGGATCAGTCTCCTCGCATACCCATGGTTGGGATAGGTCCTCATCCTCCATACTTGACCTTTGCTTTTTAGATTTAGATTTCCAATGTCCTCTTGCACTGTCCTTGATTTCCGACATTCTTCCTCCCTTATGTGAGTATGCTTTTCTTTCATGATGCCTCTTAGGATCGGGCTCCGTTCCTCGCGAGCGGTCGGTGTCTTCGCGGCTGCTGTGATGTGTCTGACGCCTTGAACTACCAGAGTATGCGGACATACCCTTTTCTTTATCACCGAACATGTGCAATACACCCTTTTCTAACCTTCTGAATACCGTCTCTCTTTCCAGATCTTTTCTTCTAGGTGATCTGGATCGGTTGTGTCTTGATTCAGGGCTTCTGGACATGCTGCGGGCATCTTTTGGTCCAAGTCTTTTCTCGACGTCTCTTCTTTTGCTTGGTGCCCCCGACTCAGAGTATTGTGAGGTCTCCTTAAAGTTGAGATGAGCTTTTACAGTCTTCAGCTTCTCTTGTTGTACTTTTTCTTGGTGCATATTTTCAGCGAGGATTGACAGCAACTGATTGTAGTTCTTATCATAAAATTCCCTAAGAGCTGCATCGGATGCGGGCTCATTTGGGTTTTCTTGGGATTTCTCTTTTCCTCTTCCCACCGTGTTCCGCACGGCGGACGTGTTTGTAGTAGGAGAAGGACCAAAATGCGTGCTCATGGTGAGTATTTTAGGGAACGTAGTTGCGTTCGGGTCCCACGGATGGCGCCAACTTGTTAGTATAATTTGTGTTATGGGTTTGAATTGAATCTGGATCACTTGTTGGGCTGGGCCAGCAAGCTATAAGTGGGTTGGATCTTGTACTAAATCAAGTGATTTGGATGGTTTCGTACACAAATAAAGATAAACTGTTAGTCTTACCGTGGGGACGGACCCCACGATTGGACTCCGGCGTAAGAGTAAGAGATCATATTGTCAGAAGTATGTGTGTCAGAGCAAGATAGTAATGTGTACCTTTTTGGAATGTATAATGACTCCTATTTATAGGTGAGTGGTACTAGGGGTTTCCCAGTATTTCGCGCATGATCTGTTAATGGCCAGAGTAGGACCCTTATCGGGCAAGGATCTATGATAGTCGTGATTGCCACATCGAACTAACTTTCACAGACGTTAGTTAGTCCGCTGAGTAGCCTTGCGGAAGCGGACTAAGGATAGTCCACGTCCGTCTTAATACCTCCGAACCAGTGCCAGTGTAGTACTTGGGCTTAGTTTCGGTCCATTATACTTGTTTCTTATTTAATTGGGCCAAAGCCTTATCTTAATAGTTTGTGCATGGCCCAAAGTCATGTTGGACTTCCTATATGTCATCAAACACACCACTGACTTTTCCGTCCAAAAAAATTAGTAGAAAGGCATGTCAACCTGTCAAAGGCAATCCCCTCAGCAAGTTCAATTTAAAAGTTCTCGTCCCACAGATGGGGTAGATCCAACATGATGATGTTGATGGTGATGCTGTGATAAACCAAGAACAGAACCATGACGAGCTCCAATCGGGAATCCTTGTGTAGGTAGGCCCTTGGATACGGTAAACGGATGAGCCATAGTTGGTGATCTACCAGCGATGGTAAACCCATGGCTAGATTGAGTAGTGAAGCAAAAAGATCGTTGTTGAATGCAACCTCGATGTTATGTGAAGTAAAAAAGCAACATTGATACGTGTAATTATGGGCATTCATAATATATATTTTCAAGAGCTATTTCTGCTGATGCTGCTAAAGTAAAGTACGAAGGTTCTCACTATTTGACTATTTTCTATTTTCTAGTTTCATTTCAACTTCTGGTGATGAATATCAGATTAAACTTTTTGTTTAAATAACAGAAGTGAAGAGGACCGGTCAACAAAGGAACTGATATGAGGTAAAAATACCCACAAAGTCACAAAAGAATAAAATAAATGTCGAATATTTACTCGTTTTCACAACTATACTCAACACCCATTTTCCAAAATCACACAACTCTCCCATCAACAGCCTCTTTCTATCTATGTACATCTGCCTGCACAATTAAAATTTGTATACCATTAGAGCTTAAACTAAATTTGAGATACAAACTGCCAACTTACAGGCCAAATAAATTGCCTGCCCGTGAATCCCCATTTGTCATGATGATATTGAATCATAACCGTCCTTATAACCAATTTTGTCTGTTACGTTAGTGCTTTCCTGCCCCAAGTTTTAAATGTGTTGGGCTATTTGGTCATGTGTCTGATATTTGCGAAGTTGGTACTTGATCTACAAACCTCTACAACTAGTCCTTAAGTGTTTCTTTTTCTCTTGTTTCCACTTAATGAGTAGGCCCAATCCCTTGTTTCATCTTAAAGCATCTCCAATGGGTAAACCATCAAAAGCTTTTTACAATTCTAAAAAGTCTTTTGAGATGATTTTCTTGCATTGGAACAAAAGCTTTTCAAAAAGATTTTTAAAATGACTTAGTATATTACAAGTCTTTCTTACAAGTCTTAGAGCATCTCCAATGGCAAAAGTTGAGAAAGACTTTTTACAATTCTAAAAAGCTTTTTGACATGGTTTTTGGCATTGCATCAAAGGCTTTTTGAAAAGCTTTTTCTAAAGACTTGAGAAACCTCAAGTCTTTGGTAAAAGCTTTAGCTAGTAAATCATGTTTGCATTAAAGACATTAAATGCATCAAGTCTTGAATGAGTTGATGCATTGGAGATGCTCTTAATACATTAACATGAAAAGCATTAAATGCATTAAATGCAAAAAGTCATTAAGACTTTTTGCATTGTGCATGCTCTTAATGGGTATGGTAATAAAAATCTCACTCTCAAATAAGTGGCTTATAAGTGATGCTTCCAAACCACTTAATTCATACAAAAAAAGAAACAAGTTACGACTACATTTGTATTTCTACTAATTGCTTTGATAATGCATTTGCCAGATAATTTGAGATGGATTAGGATGCCGGTCTTGGTTGTAACCATTATGATATGTTGTTGCAATATTATACCAGTATGTATTGACTTTTGGTTATATGTTGTTTAATGAGATATGTGTTTTATTTATTTTGTTGCAATGGAAATTGGAATGTCCGTTTCTGGTCAACCTAATTCGACCCATTTTAAGAATTTTCTTTTGCTTCTTGTTAGTACAAAAAGCGTATATGGGGTGAGTGCGGATCTGGATTGCTAAATGGGATGAACCAGGGGGTAGGATACGATGTTAATCTTGTACTAATCCAAGTAGTAAAGTGGCGATCTGCACAAATGAGAGTAAACCGTTAGCCTTACCGCGGGGCGGACCCTACGATTAAGCTTCGGCGTAAGAGTAAGTATACATGTTTGTCAGAGAATCAGAAAATGTTAGAGTATGTGTGTGTACTAATGATCGAGACTAAATGTTACCATTTTTGGGGTGTGAAACTGATCCCTATTTATAGGCAAGCCTAAATACAATGAGTACCTAATATTTCTCCTTGTGCTGTAGTAAGCCTGTAGTGGTCTCATTGTCGGCAAGGGCCACGTGGTAATCGTGTCAGCGGACGGAGTATCCTATCCAGTAGCCGTGTTTGTTCCGCAGAGGTGCAACGGGTGCGGCTTTTAAAAGGTACTCACAGTGCGTCTTTGGAACAATATCCAGAGCGTAGACCCTTCAGGCCTTAGTAGTCCGTACTTATTTGTTGTATTGGGCCAGAGCCCATATGCGCATATTATGAACTAAGCCCAGTAATCTTGGTATTCATACTATACGTCATCAAGTCCCCCCAGTCTAGTTCGCTTATTGTGCGCGATAACAATTATAGCATGCGGTGAGCGTTGCTAGACTAGAGTTCCGTGATCATTATTTTTTTCCTATCTTGTTTCGCGTTTTTTGGGTCGTTTTGGCAGTTTGTTCTTGGTTACGTGTGTTATTCGTGTCTTTTCATCTTCTGTGTGATTTGACCGCCTGGGTCCCACATCCAGCTGTTATCATTATCTTTTTTACTTTGCCTTTGTGTCGTTGATTGGGAAGTGTCTTGGCATGTGTCATTAACTTATTACCTTACTTGAATTAAATATAACCATGGGTATAAATATTCGCTCATGCCTCACTGTTTCCTTTTTTTCATCTCTTTCACATTTCCACCATGTTTTTATAAAACTTCAAAGTTTTTTAGTTTGCACATCATCGTCCCTTTCTAGAACTTATCGTCTACATTCCAGGTTAACTGCTCTACTTCTCTCTTTTTAGTATGAGTAACATCACTCTATTAAATGTGTTTTCTTACCCAAGAACATCTTAATTCTTCTGTTCAAAATTTTTTGTTCCGAGGAAGTTTCACACACAATTATTACCAGGTCCTAATTGACCACATAGCAAGAAAGGCCGGCTGGTCAAATTGGAATGTATATACCCGATTCTTTGATACGCTAACTATCGTATTCCATTTTTCTAACTTTTTTTATGTCTGTTCTTAATCACTTTCCGTAATTCCGTTCTCCAATTGTCTGTTTTTGGTTCTGCCAAGGTTTCTCATTTCGAGATCCTGTGTCGTGTTTGTAACATTGAGCCCGTCGTTGGTTTATTCTGATATTTCTACACGCATAATTATAAGAACGGAATTGATTCTTGAGTTTACCAAGCGTTCCAATGTCCGACAGCATGATTATTCCAAGAATTTGGACTCTTGAAGAATTGGAACGAACCACTTTTTCTGGTAGATGAGTTTGTGTTTATCCCGCTAATCACGGTTCAATTGTTTTCCTTCTGGTTCAAATGTTTCTAAAGATCGAGCTCCTGTCGCGTCTGAATATAATGCGGAGAATGCTTCTATTCTTATTACTCATGTCTTTCCGTTCCTTAGGTTCCCGGAAGAGTTTCTTTGCTGGGTTGGCATAAGCCGTAATTACCTTCTGAATAAAGATACTTATCCTCGATTTGAGTATGAGAGCGGAGAGGGTGGGTATTCTTTTCCGCATATATGCTGATTACTTTTGCCTTTGATTTAACTTTCCTAAAGTCTCTCATTTTTCCCATAACTTTTTGTCAGAAATGGAATTGAATGCTTTCATCCGACTGCTGATCCTCGCAAGGTGAGGATTGTTGAGCGTGCGAGGGCTGAGAATGAGGAGCCTATCGTGACCGTGGCTAAACATGTACCGTGACCCTACTTCCAACCTCAGTTGTTCGCCCTTCTGGAGAGTTGTCGGCTAGAATTGAAAGGGAGTTTGTTGGAGATGCAGGTGGTAGTGGTGGTGGAGATCAGGAAATTGCTTCTGTTGGTGGTCATGGTAATGTTGAGCCAATCGTACCCACCACGGATAATGTCGTTGCTGAGATTGAAGCACCCGGGCCTAGACGTTCAAAGAAAAAGAGGGTTCCCCGCGGAAGTGAGGGTATTCCCGCCTCTTCTCATCCGCCTAAGAGATTGAGGGCTGATTATGGAACAACTGGTGGTTCCGCTGTTGGAGGTAAATCTCCTAGTGTTCTCAATAGGTTGCTTCAAGATTCTTTGCTAACGGTAGAACAGGGTGTCCCAGCTCTTCCTACCTTACTTATTACTTCGTCGTGACATCCACTTCACCTCCGCAGAGGTTCTTAGTTCTATCTGATTCTTCTCATCACTCAGGTGCTAAATCTGCAGATCTTGAGGCTGACTCCTTTGTCAGGTCTGCCGCTCCAGTAATGACTACGGCCACCACTGTGACGACCTTTGTTTCTAGTGTTGCTGCTACGGCCACTACTTCTGTTGATGTTGGCAAGGATAAGGATGTGCCGGCTCCGTCCGTTTTTGCTTGTTCTAGTTCATCTGATAAGACGGATCGCACCCTTAGCCTTTTTACAAGGAAGTCAGGTAGTGAATTTGTTTGCAGGGAGCAATCCGTGCAAAGAGGAGATGCCTGACGTTGATTTGTCAAGAGATTTACATTCCTAGAGTGTCCTGTGACTAAAGGTTTTGAGCTGAATGACGGACGATCATGTGCTAATATGATTGATCATTTTACTCCTCCTGCTTTCTTCAAAACTGTTCGCAGAATGGAACATGAACAATTATTTGCTGAGTTTGACGTGTCTGCCGCACGTAATTTAAGTTTGAGTTCTAAGGTGAGAATGTGTGCTGAGTATAATATTTTGGAGAAAAAGAAGTGGAAGTCTCTTGCTGAGGAGAAAGATAATTTGCTGCAAGTGAAAGACAAGGAGATTGAGGAGTTAAGGTCTCAGTTGTTGCACGCGAAGGATGAGTCTATAGAGGTGGCTCGACTTCGTACTCGGGTTTCTAGTCTCGAGGCTATTGAGGGTTCGCTCCGAGGCGAGGTTGCTTCCGCCAAGGAGCACAATGGCCTTCTTGAGCAAGAGCATAGTGCTTTGAAATTAAAGATGACAAGCCTCGAATCTATCATCGCTGAAAAGGATCGTAAACTTTCTGACTTGAGAACCTCTGCTTCGTCTCTTAGGTCTCAGAACCAAAGTCTCGTGACTCAGGTATATGTTTCCGTTCTTAATTGTCCTCTTCGTATTTTTGTGTTTCCTTTGTCTTATATATACATATACATGTTTTTTAGGTGCATGAGTTGGAAACTTCCTCTACTGGTCTCCGTGAGAAGCTGGAGATGTATGAGGGTAGCATGAGACAGCTAGAGGAATTCCAGGATAGCCTTATGAAACCTCTTGAAGCTAGATTGGCTGAGATCGATGCTGATTTTACCAGGTGTTGCATGCATTTTCAGGAGAATTTTCATCCGCACCTCCTTAATGCCATCGCGGGACGGAGGTGGTTGTTGACTCATGGCATGAAGCTTCTAATGGCCAAATGTCTTAATTCAACTGAGTATATGGAGGCCATTGGCAATGCTTTCGGCCGTGCATTCGAGAAAGGGATGTAGGAGGGCTTGGCCGCTGGAATTGAGCATGGACAAGCAGGCAGATGTCTAAGTGACCTTGAAGCTTATAATCACCCGCAGAAGTTGACTTTAATTCTGCTGCTCGTGATCTTCGCGGTTTAGACTTTTAGCTTCTCGGGGATTTATCTGCTAAGAAGGATGCCAGTACTTTGGATGTTATGGATCTTCTTCGTTTGGACGATGTCGTGGCTGAGGTCTTAGGAATGACTGGCCTTCAACCCGACGTGGGTCAGTTGATGGTTCCCGTGCATCATAAGCAAGATAAAGTTGTAATTGGGAGTCAAGCATTTTTTGTTGCTCTGGAGACTTGTCACCGTAGGGTGCGGAAGATGGAGAGGAACCTTGCTGAGCATCTTAGTTTTCTGAAATATGTATTTGTTTCCATAGATCACCCCGTATCTGCTGAAGCTTTGGACATTCTTTCGGAGACTTCAACTGAGCCTCCGGTTACGGCACTTATTACTACGGCTTTATCTACCGTGGTCATTCGTCCCAATTCTGATCCTTTCCTCTTGGTGAAGGATTATGAGAACCCGGACTTAGCGGGTGTGGTTCCGGAGGATGTTATTCTGGGGCCCGAAGGTGAGGGTAAGGTTGAAGGTTCAACTAAAGGTGATGTTGATGATGTGTTCTCTCAGTTCGAGAACGAGGCTAGAGACGCTGTTCTTTGAGTTCACCTGCATGTTTTTCCACGGTCGCATGCGACCTTTTTGCGGATTTTTTGTTAATCAAAACACTTTTATCCGTGCTATCTTTTGTTACAATGATGTTTTTACAATAATCTGTATCCGAACGTACTATGATTAAAGTTTTTGCTTTCTTTATCATGTTATGTTGTAATAGGCTTGCTTTGAATGCCGGGCTTGCAATGCCTCTTATGCATTTTGAGTTTTTTTTTGTAGAGTTACTCCATTCCTATTTTGATATGCGAATAACATATTGGAGGCAAGCTCCGTAGCGTGCGCGATTAATCACAAAAAACATATACTTTGCAAAGTAATAAATTAGAATTTTTTTAAACATAACTTGTGAAGGTAGCTAGTCTTCACTTTTTATTGAAATTAAGAGACATATTACATGATATATAAAAGTTATTACAAGGAATAAAGTAAAAATGCTCTTCCCATTATGGTGTCTGTATGGGTAAGCTGCTCACATTTTGTGTATATAAACACTCTTAAGTACAAAACATTCTAATGTCCCGGAAGTTTACTTTCCGGATGTAAGTCTTTTAGCATGTACGATCCTCTTCCCAATGTGCTTAAAGTGACTCGAATGGTCCTTCCCACTTGGGTCATAGCTACTCGGTATCCTCCGCGCATGCTTGGCTTCTTGTTACGGTGAATACCAAGTCTCCTGGCTTAAAGCTGTGTTTCGAACTCTGGCATTGTAGTACTTTTCCCATTTGTCTCTTGCTTTTTGCCTCTTTTATGGCTGCTTGCTCTCGCTTTTCCTCTAGTAGCTCTAAGTTGATCTTCAATGCTTCATCAATCGTTTTTTGGCCATGGTCTACTTCTGCTGTCCCGAATTTTGCATTCCTGATCTCCCGCTTGGAGACAGCTTCCGTTCCGTAGTCAGTGAGAACGTAGTGTCTCCGGTTACTGATTGACCAGGATCGTGGCCCCAATAGAAATGAAGTAAGTGGTTTTGTGTTTATATAGGGGACATAGTTGATGGTTTTTGAAGAGTGCATGAAATCTTATTGGTTAGGGGAGAGGTTGGCCGGTTTTAGGCTGATATGGGGAGGGTTTTTATATATTTTTATTATTTATTACTTTGAGTGTATGTATTATTTAAGAAGTGTAAGTTAATTTGCATAATTTGGGCACAATTGGTAAATACGTAAAACGTCGTAAAAACGTAAAATTTGAGATAGCTTATGATTTTGTTCAATTATGTTTTCCCATTTGTTATGACATTGCTATAATGTTATTTGAGCATATCGTTGGTCATTAAGACCATCAACTAGGATCGTTAGGTCAAAGGTACGTTCGTATAACTAGGGTTCCTTGTAAAACAAGCATTAAATGCTAAAAATAGTATGACCTTATAAAAGTGACTCCCTAAATAATTATAAGAGTCAATTATCATATGTTTGCTATCGGTTACTGACCTCAAAAATTGATGGATGTCACACTAGCCTTCTTATAGAAATGAGCAATAAACCATCCGGGCCAGGAGCCTTATTGTCATCAATGAGGAAAATGGCTTACTTTATTTCCTCATTACTTACATCTCTAACCATAAAGTCTGCTTCTTCAGGACCTAGCTTATTTTTGAAAAGCACATCCATGTCATCAATCTTACATACAGGAACACTCTTTGTAGGTCCTTGGTATAGGATCTGACTAGCCTTTGTAAGACTATAGATAACTTGGATAAATCCAAATCAACTATATAAGAGACACTGACTATGAATATCAAGTGTTAATGCGGAATCTTAACACAAGAATTAAGAAGAAACGATATTTCTAAATTGCTATTAAGCTCTATGCTTCTATTGATATTTCTCAAAACGTACTTTAAAACATTGTGCCTTAGGGTTCCTCTTATACACCAAGGAAACCCTAATGGGCTTTACAAACGTCAAAGGATAATACATATCCTTTCCTAAGATATCTCCTAAGATATCTCTAAGATAACTATTACTATTCTGTTACATAAACAGACTTAACTATAAACAGAACTAACTATGACCAGTACTAACTCTAGTACTGCTACTCTACCAGTACTAACTTAGTACTGCCAGACTTAACTTAGTACTGCCAGTATTAACTCAATACTAACAGAACTAACTATTACTACCAGACTTAACTGTTATACTACCAGTATTAAGTCTGTTACAATCTATTTTCCCAACAATCCTCCCCTAACTTGATCTTCACTTGTGAACTTCAAGTTCCTTCAAAACATTCTTGATCTTTACTTTAAACACTTTAAGCTTTCTGAGGATGTTGTAAATAGAATTCTTCAAGTTGTTCTTGATCTGCAACACTTCAAGTCTTCTCTTTTTATCTTTGCAGCAACTATTCTTCAAAGCTCTTCAGCAATCCATCATATCAGCAACATTGACAATTATGTACATCAAATCATAAAGTTTCAGTCTATTCTCATCACTTCCAGGTGTGTTAACTCCTGTGAGAGGTGAATCATTGAAAATTTTAAATGGATTTGATGTCTCTTTACCAGTTAGCCATTCACTCTGGAGTAGTCAGTCCTTTGGCCACCAGAAAGGTGTATGTCCATGGTTAACTGAAAACCATTTCAACTCTCAGTACTTGAAACATTGGTGAGTTGAATACCATATGGTTTTTGGCAAACCATTACAGCCATAAACGGATTTGATATGCCTTTACCTGTAGCCGTTTGCTCAGGGCTAGTCAATCCTTTGGCACCTAGAAAAGGTAAATTCCATGGTGGATTGATAACCATGTCAACTCTTTGTACATGAAACTTGGTGAGTTGATATACCATCCACTTTTTGGTAAAGTGTCAACCATCTAATATGGATTTGCAATTTGTCTTTACCATAAGCCATAATCTTATGGACTAGTTATGGTTTTTCCACAGCCTTTACCACAAGCCATAAACTTGTGGGCTAGCCAACTCTTCACTTAAACAGATATGGTGAGTTGAAAACCATACAACTTATTTGCAAGTTGTCAACCATAGAACGGATTTGAGAAGTCTTTACCAAGAGCCGTTTGCTCCTGGACTAGCCAGTTCTTATGTTGATTAGACATGGTGAACTGATAACCATTTGTTGTGTTAGTGCATAGTACCTCCACCAAGTGTTATCCTTCTTATCTATATCCTAGACTTCTTCAGATTTCACTACTTCCTAATACCAGCTTACTTTTCCATCATTTTTAACATTTTGTAGCAATTCTCATCTGGCTTTCCTCCTTGTAGTTTCTTATCTAGCATGGCTTTGCACATCTCAGCAGATAATGGATATGTTCTTTCAATTAACATATATATATATATATCCATTGACTCTAAGTTCAAACAATGTACTCTACAGGACTCATAATATCTCCAACTTATGATCTGTACTAAGAGGTTCTTCAAACATATTCTTTAAATACTTCCAAAATACCTTCTCTAGCTCATCCTCTGGTCTATCCATCCCATATCTATTCATTACAATCCTATATAACTCAGTCAGGTCATCTCTAGTTATATCTTTCAACATAGCACCAAAATTAATGTACACTACATCAGTTCCATCTTCCCTAACTATTTGGTACGCTCCCTTTTCTCCTTGCTTGATGATCTTATAGGTGGCTATACTGGTAGTATAACAGTTAAGTCTGGTAGTAATAGTTAGTTCTGTTAGTATTGAGTTAATACTGACAGTACTAAGTTATTAAGTCTGGTAGTAATAGTTAGTTCTGTTAGTATTAAGTTAATACTGGCAGTACTAAGTTAAGTCTGGCAGTACTAACTTCTTGGTTGACTCATCGCATCTTTGTTTACTTTCATATTCTTTCAGTCTTATTTGGTCGTTTTGTCTGAATGCTGTCTTCACCAAATCTTTTCAAACTAGCTTTAGTGGCTTCAAAATTTATTGGTGCAAAGGATTCAACCGTTTCTCAAGCTTATCAGAAATTCTTCCTTGACTTCTGTCAAAAACTCAAATTCTTCAGCTGATATATCCTTCGATGTCTCCCTGATTCTTCAAATAATTCTCATATAAGTCTTAGCTGTGAATGTGGGTCATGGGCTTATTTCTTTTTAGCTTTAGCTCTTTTCCTGCTGCAACGTATTTCTTCCTTTGATTGACAGATTAACCATTTTCTATTTGCACAAATATCTTTCCTTATAATTCACTTTCCCTTTCATGCTTTTTGACAACTCTGCATTAGCTTCAATTTTTTGCTCTAATTAATCCCAATCTTCACTTTTGTGCAATGCTGAGCTGCAAACTGAACTTGGTCTTTTTTTTTCCTGTGTAGGTTGCTCATTTAACTCTTTTCTTCTGCATTTCTTTGAGTAAGAGTGAATCCAAGTGTATTTGTTTATGAGCCTCCTATTCTTCTGTAAGGAATCCATTGTTGCTTCAGCAAGATAGCTTCCTCTTGTAGAATTTCATTTCTTTGACTTTTTAGAGGTTTTCTTCATAGTCATAGGAGATTTTCCTTCTCTTTGGCCTTTCATCATCAGAAGAAGAGATTTTTAGCAATAACAGTTCTAATTGTTCACTGCCAGTTACTAGTTGTTCACTAACTAGTACTAAGTGTAATTACTGCCAGTATTAACTTCTTCAGCTAGTTAGTTATATTAACTTGTTCAGCACCAATATAACTTCTTTTTTGAATTCCAAGCTTGAGACTACCTTCTTTCCCTTAGCCTCTTTTCTTCTCTTGTATCTCCTTCCCTTGTCAATAGACCTTGGCTTTAAAGAGGCAACCTTGGAGAGAGTTTTGGCTGCTTCAAGAGTGTTTGGACTTATGTCTTCCACTTGTTCCTCCCCTGAAGCTTTTACTTTTGTTGTAGAAGGAGTAACCAATCCTTGTACTGAAGAATCTAGAGGATCATCTTGACTTTTCCTCCCTTGAGCCTCAGGTTCTTCTTCTTCTGAATCTGACAAAACCACATGTCTCTTTTTCAAAAGCCCTTCCAACTTCTTCACTTTCTTGACTAACTTCACAATAGCATTCCCCATTGTCAGCTTGGTTTGTTTGAGATCCGTTTCCAGGCTGTCAATTCTTGATATCAATTTAGGAACTACTTGAAGTAAGTCATCCATAGCCATTTGTCCTTGGGCCTGTTCTTGTGGGGGTGAGGAGGGTTGGTGGACAGGAGATGGCTCCTCAAAGGTGTGCTCAAATGGTTCAGGTTCAGTTTCAGGAATAGGTGTTGGTGAAGGTATGGATGCAGGGATAGGAGTAGGTGTAGTAATGACTGGAGGAGATGATGTGGATGGTACTGGGGGTGTTGATGATGATGGTTGGATGGAGCACAACGTCATGTTCTTGGACCTGCATTGGGTTAGTAGACCAGTAAACAGGGCAGGGCTAATAAAGGTCTTGGTGCCCCTCGAAAACCCCTTTTCATGTTCCCAAAGATCTTTTTGGTCAGGCTCACAGCCAGATAAAGGTGTTTGTTTTCCGTTTGATGACTTCAAAAATCAATTGCAGAAATCGGAGGATTCATCAGAAAAACTTTGTCTTGACTTTGTGCATATTTGCCACCATACCATCAAAAATAAGTTTTGAAATAGTTTATTAAAACTTATTTGTGGATAGATACTAAATCAAAGCAGCGAGTAGCAATATTGCTACCGAATTGATCCCATCTCACCACTTTTAGATAGTTATACAATGTAAAAAGATGGTGGATAAATATCTCCTTGGGGTGTGAAATAAAACTTTTCCAAAAACATTAAAGTTTCCTATCTGGAGGATACCTCTATTTGCCCCATTTCCCCCAAAATGGTCATCATTTTTTGTTTGGCAGACATAGTAATCCCTGGGGCTCATCTTCTAATGAAACTAAGGAAGCTGCGAAATAGACGCCCTCAGTGATTGTGTACCCTATGGTATCAATGGTTGCATGAAATTGTAGGAGCATCCATTCAGCTTAGTGGTGACTAGTTAGCACACCTCGTACTGATACACGTCAGTGCCACGTGTCATGCTCTAATTGGTCTAGCCACCACCTGAACAGTACCTCGTACTGACGTGTCCTGCCACCTCGTACCTCGTACTGACATGTCTGCTGACATGTCAGTCTGATCCTCGTACCTGCACAGTACCTCATACCAATCATTAGATGGCCACGTGTCACCACCTGAGTGGTGCCACATGGCGTAGACACTGTTCTGTCACCGTCGGACCACCGGTCAACGGCGGCGGTCAACGACGGTCAACGGCGGCGGACCATCGTTGACCACCGACTGACCACCGGTCAACGGCGGCGGACCACCATTGACCACCACCGGTCAACCAGCGGGTCATGGCCGGGTATTGGGTTGGGTCAGGTCGGGTCATGGGTCAGGTCAATTCGGGTCATGAACCGGGTCGGATAGCCACGTGTCAGCTGCCACGTCAGCAGGTGGGACCCACTTGCTGACATGTCAGCCCACGTGGCAGCCACGTGTCGCTGACGTGGCAACGAGGGGATAAACCCTCAGCATGTTTCGAACCGGTGACCTCTTGGATAAGAGGCTATGCACACAACTGTTGTGCCAAGCATAGCCTCATATAATGATATGCAAAATTTAATATATAAGCCCATTTTAACTTGGTCTGGTCCATTATAACTAAAGGTTCAAACAGGGACGAAAAAGGTTCAAAATAAAAAGGTTTAAATATAAAAGGCCGGTACCGTTGGACTCGTTTTTTCGTGCTCTTTCTAATGGTGTGATCGAGGAATATTCACGACTTCGTTTGAACCTCGATAAACATGAAAACGTCATCGAAAGTCACCCGAAAATTACCGTTTTTGCTTCGTTTTCAATCCTTTTTACCTGTAAGACATAAAAACACAATACAAACATATTTGCAACATAATTATCTATATTTTAGTGTTTTTAGTCCTTTTATAGTGTTTTACGGGGTACAAAATATGTATATTTTAGCCAATATCATTAGGCTTTGACCTTGGGCTAAGAATGGGTAAATGGATTTTAGGAAATGGATTTGTTATAAATAGTTTAAGGGCTTTTGATTTTAGGCTTAATGGGCTGACCCGACCTATTAAAATAGATATGGGTTGGCATATTAAGGATGTATACGCCTTCAGCCTCGATATCTCATACTCGTTCCATTCCCGTGTTTGGTTTTGTCCGTTTTGCTTCGTTTTTGTCCTTTTTACTAAATATCCGTACCTGCAAGACACAAATCACAAAATACACATATAAAATGCATTTATTATGTATTTTTGGTCATTATTAGTCTTTTTAGCTTGTTTTAATAGGTAAAAGTATGTGTATTTAAGCACATACCAATATACAAATCTGATTTTAGGGTTTTAAGTGTGTAACTTTAGAGTATAAGAAAGGGACGAACCCTAGTTCGTTTAGTAGCTGTTAGGGACAATTTTAGGGCCTCAAAACCCTATTGTACTCTCTTCGATTCATGTTTTAATCAAGTAAGATTATCTTAATCATTCAATATGTCTATGTGTTGTTTGATTCATTATTGTTCTTGCTTTATCTTTAACATGCTTGGCTAAACCCTCTATTATGTTTATTTATGATTGTATGAAACCTAGAATGTAGATCTTGGTGGTGTTGCTTCTTGTGATGAATATGCATGTTAGGTCTTAGAAAACCAGCTTTTGTCTATATCGTTGTTGATATGTATAGGAAAACATGATTGTGTAGAAAGGATACCATCGAGTAACAGTCTTCATACTACCTTGCCCCTTATATGGTTGATCTACTCTTAATATATTTCAAATGCATTTAATATACTCTTAGAGGCCTTGTAATAGTCTTCATACTACCTTACTTGTGCGTTGCCTTAACGAAATATTAAATAGACGACGGGTTCGTGTAATTCGTTCATGACTTAGGAAATAATTACATAGATCATCACAAGTGTGACAAAGCAACAACACTAGAAGAAGCAATCTAGGGAGTAATACATGATTAAATAAACACAGTCTTTTATTATATTGTTATCACCATTAGTTTAGATTATTGTTTAGTTTAATAGCTAAAACCAACCAACCTCTTTAATATATGATTTTACCTGCTTTCATCACACATAAAAATACAAAAAGAATCTTTCCTCAACCCTTAGAATTTTGTTAGACCGTGATCAAGCCTTCACAACCTATTTCCCTAGAGAACGATAACAACCCCCGAGTCTTGCCTATACTACTACTACAACGGTTAGGTACTTTGCCTAGAGGATTGTAAAACTTTGTGTAGAAGTCTTACTTTGACCGCATCACTCTTCTAACGGGAGGAGACTGTAACATTTCTTATTTTTAGGTCAATTAAACGACTTTAATTATTCCAGTGTTTATTATGAAACTTATACGTGTTTACTTTTTGTTTGAATCGCGTAGTTAGATTCTAATAAGTAAATAAAAACAATCCTTATATTCCTTCTTTGTTTTCAAATGATACATACAATAAAAACTACTTAAGCAATAAACCTAACACCAGAAATTAATAAACCTTCTTAAAAACTAGATAAAAATTTCGTGTAATAACTTACCAACTCCACAAATGAGTAAATGTTAAACTTGGATAAAGATACACAAAATCCCATCTCATTATAACTCAAATACCCATTGGATAAAGCCCATATCCCCTTTTATAAATCCTCAAAACCCACGTGATGAACTTAGTTGTGTTTTTCTTGTTTCTGCTTCCCATGATAGACCAATAATACTCACCTTTTAAACACTATACCTTGACTATCTTAAACCCTAAAAATCCTTTACCTTATATGGGTTAACACAAAAACGTGACCCCAAGGATGAAGAACTGTACATGCAATGTTATTTAAGTATATAAAGTCTTACCTGTTCCTCTTGCAAACTCAGAAGAAAAGTTACAGAGAAACACAACACCGCCAGGTTTAAAAATCATACACTTTCACCATTGTTCTTTGTTCTTCTATCTCTGGTTCTTCGACCCACATACAACACACAAGCATCAACTTCATCCATAGTAAACCTTAGAATTTCAAGAAAACCTTAACTAAGTTTCTTGGGTTTTTCGTTGTTCCTGTTGGTCGAACACATCAAGGCAGCAAACAAACATACGGGTTCGTAATCATAAGGGGTGCAAGCAGACGAGATTAGTTATTGGTTTGGGTGTTGGGTATTTGTATACGTTGAGGGGTAAAGAGGTCGAGTATTCATCACCTCCGTTGGGTCAAATTCTTTACGTGTTTCGCCCCTAAATTTTTGTGAGCAAAATTGTTCCTTGTTACTTATCTAATATATGCAATTCTTGTGTTATTAGTGTGTGCTTGAAAATTGTTAAAAGCAAAACATGTTTTGGTTACCTTCTGATGTTTGTCGAGTAAACAGTAAAACCCTATAAAAATTGTTAAGTGACTAATAAAACTTGGGCCATGGTTACACAAGGTAATAAGCCTAGAATGTCAGCCATTTGTAGCTTGGACTCGTGGGTTAGATAAAAAGATAACGTATAAGTTAAGTTATTATAACGCAGCCCATACCAGTAACTTTGAGTACACCATTCGGCCACTAGAAGTAGAGTATATAATCAAACCTTGGGTATTTCATAAATAGGACATGGAACACTTTCTTTTGCCCCTGGAATCATTAGTTTTCATCAAGTATCGACGAAGTCAGAAGGCCCTAAATTTACATGAAAAACTGCCATTTTTTCACTATTTTAAAAACAGCCAACGAGGCATTTTACTCAGGTTATTGCGACACATTTACCTAATGTTAAAACGAACTAAGGGCTGTTATTGGAAGTCTGTTATACCATCTTTAAATAGGAAGATAAATTAGCCATTTTCGTCTAGAAACGAGTTCGCAAATCGCGTGTGAATATGGCTGTTTGGGCAAATATGTTGACATGTTATCAGACCATGACATGTAAAGTTTTTTATTTCTAGAATTGAATATGTTGCGAGTACACCTACTTGCCACTCGTTTTTAACCCGTTTAACCACATCCAAACTTAAAACTTAATTAATGGGAGTTGTAGAGGACATGGCTGAGATTGTAAATGTATTTTTAGATATCATTATCATCAATCAACGAATCCGTAATTAAATTGTAAAGCCCCGAGTTTATCACCCATAAAACTAAGTATATTTTTACTCTTTTAATTAGTTACACGTTACTACTTCGCTTAATTAATTGACACACTTAGAGACCAAATCGGGAGTCGACCCGAACTAATCTTTAAAGTGCTCGTGGCCTAGTTTACAAAATGTCAGATGTCGTAAATTACGTGTTTACATTTAGAACATATTGAACCGATGAAGTTGACCACTTAATGTGAAAATCTCATTTTTCTCAAATGTCATTATCTAAATAGAACTCAAGCACATACTAGGAACGAAATTGCAAATACTTGATTTTATATTTTCTGCTTAGTAAATATGTATTATTTTTACTTAGGTTGCGGATAATGTCTCTTGCATCGTTTTTCGTGCCACTGCCTTGCTATCCGTTATCATTACTTGATGTGAGTTCATAACCCTATTTTTATACGATTACAATTATTTACAACTGTCGGGGTGAGAAACATGCATTGTTTTACAAATTAGACGCAAGTGTACATTTTACATGATTACGTGTTTTCCTAAGTAGCGATAACCCTCTGAGCCCATTATCATGAACTGTCAATTACTTGGTGTAAGCGCGAATGTTATAAATAGATCTATTTGGGATTGACATCCCCGTTCGGGTGAATAGCGCTCACTGTGCCGGTTTGCCAGACAACAGACGTATACCATGTCAGATTTGGGATGTTGCGGGTTAGAACATCATCAAGGGTGATGTAGGAAATTTATATTCCAATTCATACATATCGAGCTTCAGTGTCATGAGCTTAGGGAAACGTAATTACTTTTTGTGATGTTTGAATTTGTTGCATTATCATACACTTGGAAATCTTGTGGTCCTGCATTATATTTACATAAACCTATGAATTCACTAGCTTTATGTTGACGTTGTAAAGCAAGTTTTTCTCAGGTCAATAAGGTACAAGACAAGGATACATTGGTGGTCTTTATTTTGGATATCACTGCATAAAGATTTAGAAGCATTGCATTTTGAGGATGTTGTTATGTTTTAAAATCTTTATATTTACAAGTGAACATGTTAAGCCATTGTGCTTTTGTAACAAATAATTTCCGCTATTCCAATGTATCTGTTTTCAAACGACTCATTTAGAGGTCATTCTCATATCTTGTGCTATTGATCTATGATGTAACGCTCCCGGACACATTATTCCGCTGCGACCTTATTTGGGGGTGTTACATTAAAGACATTGATTTAGTGTTAAGGAGTCCCTATGAGCCTTATCAATCTGAGTTTGTATTAGATCAATATTTTTTCATCGACTCAAGTGTTACTCATATGAATTTGTATGGCTGCATAATAAAACCAACTGGTTCCATTAGTTGGACTAACCTTAAGAGTTTGCGTATTCAATGGGGGAATTTAGATGAGGATTTGATTAAGAATATATTATCCGGGAGTCCTCTTTTGGAAAGTTTAAACTTGCAAGACCGTGAAGGTTTTTTAAGGATTGATATAACTTGTTAAGAACTTACAAGTGAGGTGGGAGGGGTATTTATACCCTTTACAACATGAGCTCTTTAGCTCTTGGCTTTTACATAGCCTTGTCTCGTGACTATATTTTAGTCACGAGACCTTTACCTAACTATTACACACTTAATATTTCACTAATTATTACAAGACTATTATCTCAATAAGATCGTCACTTTTTGTATTCCTAACAGTATCATTACTACTTTCTCATGACAAATTATTTCAGCCTTATGATTAGACAACCAATCCATACCTATGATCACATCAAAACTCTCATGCCCAAAAGGTATCAAATCGATGTCAAAGACATGACCCTCGATTTCTAGTTTGCAACAAACCCTTAATACCTTATAATCATCTGCTAGGCTGCCCGCTATGCTATCTCAATCTCATGATTCTGAAACCCTAATTTCACACTGTGCTCCTATGCCTAAAAGAGTTATAAAAGTAAGTGGAACAAAACTATAGTCGCACCAAGTCAAATAAGAGTATGCAAAAATGAATTGTTTAAAGTAAACAAACCCGTCACAATGATTCGGGATCATGCATCCTTCCTCTGCATCAACATGATGTCGTTACCGTAGCCTTGGTTCCCTGGTTTCCATGACCCTGACCCTCCCCTAATTGCAACAACTTGGTTTGGATGATTTCCTCCTAGTCCTTCTGCCTATTCAATCTAGGACAAGCGACCGTGACATGGTCGGATACTATAACACCATACTCATAACATCTTAATAGTAGGTTTTCAGCATTGACAGGATTCCACATTCCTCGGCACCCTCTATAATCCTTTGTCAAATGACTACGTGCGGTACTAGTTGAAGCATGTGCGACAAGGCCCATCTGGTGCATGGTAGGAGTTTTTGCAGGTGTACACTTGGGCCAAGCACTTGTATTTTCTCCTCCCTACAGGATTAGCGGTAGTAGCAAAAGCATTTCCAGTCCTTGTCCTCTTATTATCATCCATACCATTCTTATCCTTGCTAGGTTCCCCGCACATTTTCTCTTTTTCTCAAACCTTCTTAATTGATCCATTTCTAACGTACCTCATCGGTCAGTGCACCAGAAATCTGCATCAGCCTTCTGCAGTAGTCTTTGGCTCCTTGCTGCCATACCAAATCCCACGGATTTGTGAAGCAAGGCCCTACACGTACCCTTTATCTTCTACTTTTGAGTTACTAAGTGAGGACCTAATCTAGCCAACTCATGAAACTATCAGTATACCAGCATAGCCACCCCGCCATAGGCGTGATTCCACAACTCCTTTTCCAACTTTGCATCTCATGAATAGGATACAACTCTTCTATCATCATAAACTTAAAGTCATTCCATGACATACTAACAGCAACTTCCCGGCTTAGCGTGCGGATCTAAGAGTTCCACCACGTTAAAGCCTTACCCACAAGTGAACCAGTAGTCTATTTTACTTTTTGGTCAATACTACAACCACTCATATCCTGCACGGACTCTATTTTCTTAATCCATTGAGTAAGAACTACAGCACCTCCCTTACCATCATATTCCTTAGGGTTTTAAGATAAGAACTCCTTATATGAACAACCTACCCGGTTGCCATTTACTAACACATTTCTAACGTTCTCCTGAACGTTCTCATTAACGATATTACCATTTTGATTTCCAACATTTCCTTGGTTACCAACCTGAGCTAAAATGGCGGGTAAGAGGTTTCGCAATTGCTGTGCAATGATCGTCGAGAAGTCGGGTGCTCCTCCCACACCCCCATTGACTCCCTCTACATTCCCATTGACTCCCTCTACGCCCCCATTAGCTCCCACTCCCTGGTCATTCCCTTGACCATTCAATTCATCAACATGGTCATCATTACCTCCCCTAGGTCCTCTACCCCTTCCACCTTTACCAACATGTTTACCCGTTCCCCCTCCTCGTAATTCGGCAACAGGTCGGCCATCACTTCGGGTCCTCATCCTTGGTGGCATTATCCACACGAGGGAGAACATGGGCAACGTTAGGTAGGTGAGAAGACTAACATATATATAGAATATCTTACTATATATACATAAATATACACATAATACCACCTTATGGTGTCAACATCGATTTGTGTGAAAGACATTACCAAGTATGAGTAAGTTGTGATACTTTTATAACTACGTTAGCCACCGTATTTATATCTACATCCTTTCCCCGTCGTACTTAGTATTGAGCTCACACATCTCAATGACTGACATAACTAAAGCACCAAACCGTAAATACGCAAAAGCAAGCAAAAGCGGAACACCGCGCATAAATCCTATGCGCAACTAAATGATGGATCTTAGGTTATAATCTAGGCCAACCCACCTAGTTCTCTATAATCCTGACTCTGATTACCAATCTGTCACACCCCGACAATAGCGAAAACTCGAGAGCGCAACATAATGATCAATCATAACACAAGATACAATATAGAGAAAACTATAATGCATAAACTTCAAGTGTTACGAAG